>VZRO01001509.1:338200-360853 GCA_013397915.1 Daphoenositta chrysoptera | reverse complement strand
GTGGGGCCCGGCCGCGCTCGCCCCTCCCCGGGCCCCAGCGAGCGGCAGTGGGAGGGCGGCGGGCTCGGCCCGCAGCGCATCGTTCAAAAGAAACCAGGCGTCGAGAGACAACGAAATGGAGGAAAAATGGCCGAGCCCCGGCCGGCTGGGGAAGGCCGGTGGAGGACGGCGGGCCCTGCCGAGCTGCTGCTGAGATCCGCAGAGATCCCGAGCCGCCGCTGCCAAACACATCCCTGCTCCTGGGGGAAAGCAAGATGGGGCCGGAGGATGGCTGCTTTCCCTGCAGTGCCCCTCCATCTTACAGATTTCGGAGCAGTCAGGGCTTCCCCTCGTAGTAAGGAAATTGAAATTTGCATTGTGCTGATGGATAAAATATTTAAGCTCAAGATGCCAGCTCTCCCCTCGCTCCATGTTACCTGTCCACCATCACCAAGCTCCCTGCAGAAATCCAGGGTGCAGTGGCTGTGTGTGGAACCTGCTTGGTGCAGAGTGGGAATTTCACCTACCCAAACCCATACACAAAAATAAAGCTTGGTCGGTCCTACTGAAAAAAAAAAAAAAATTAAGCACATACAGGATTAGTAAGAGCAGATGCAACTTGAAAACCAAGAGCTAAATTGATTTATAGCCATGGTTACTCAAAATGCTCAGAGTTTAATCTATTCATAGAAATGCTCTAGAAATCCCACAGGATTCCAATGGAATAAAAAGGAGCAGTGCTCTTAGGCAGGCATTATTTATACACCTTGCTCCTAAAGCAACAGCTTTCCCATGCAATTGGAAGAGTTGTGGGTGGCAGCACACAATGGTAAAAAGATAACAAATATTGAACAGCTTTCTTAAATTAGCATTTTCCTTACATTGTACCTTTTAAACTGATTGTTTTGTTTTACCTCACAGGCCCAAGTAACCCTGGGGTTATACTTTATGAACTCAATGGCAGATCCTACCCGAAATGGGCTCAGCATGAAGAATTTTCCCATTGAAAATACTCTAAACAGAGCTGGTGATTTAAGGAAATTACATTTTTTAATCCTTTTAGTGAACTCACAAGACACTTTGCTATTTCACAGCCATGGAACCAAGCAAGAAGGACACTGAGGATTTCTGGAGCCTGAGAGTTTCTGTGGGAGACCAGCACTTGCAGAGCCACTGGCACCAGTTTTGGGACCGTTTATTGTAAGAGCAGGAATCTGGTTCACTGCATGTGATAGGATAAATAACTTGCCCTAAGAGCAGCTAAGAAAAGTCCTTTATATATGTGTGTGTAAAATCCAGAATGAAAAGGCACTTAGCCAATATAAGACAATATATAACTATATAGTAGCAGTAATAATAACAATAATAATAATAATAGTTTTAGTAGTAGTATATAATAGTATATAAAAATGTAAGAAATATATAGAGCTGTTAGAGAGTGCCCAAAAGAGGCTATGAAGATGTTGAAGGGTCTGTGAAAGGTCAGAAGTTGGACTGGATGATCCTTATGGGTCCATTCCAACTCAGGATATTCCACGATTCTGTGAACCAACCTCTTTAGGGTGCTGTTTATAAGTTCTACAGCTTTTGGTTGTCCTGAACCTTGAGCAACTTTGAAAAGGAAGTTGTTAATAAAAAGCACAAGGAAGTCTGATAAGAGACGGAGTATAACATATCCAGGTCACTTAACGTGGGGTTTTTAGAGGACATCACTTCAGTGCATTTCCAGCCTAAAATGTTCACAACTCACAGCAATTAGTGAGTGTTTATGTGGCTGAGGTTAAGAACCATTAAAGCACCTGCAGCAGTTTGCCAACTCTATGGGGTCCTGATAGTCAAGAATGTCAAAAAATACAAAAATACAGAAACAAGTTCTACAAGCAGAGGTAGTTTCTAAGACATGACCTGAACACACTGAAGTACATTTTAGGGTGACATTACGTGCTCAGAAAGCAGGGTATGAATAGACTGGTGTTCACATCCTCAGTAATGACTCAAGAGCAGTTGCAGTTTGACTTGTTTGCTCCTTCAATGTATTCTTTGTTTTGTTAAGCTCTGTTTGGGTTTCATTGTGCCCTCCCTTTTTTCTTTGTCGAGCATCTTTATAAAAAAAACAGATTAAAAGTAAATATAGAAGTGCTCATTTAAAATAGCTTTGTCAGGAATGACCACTAGAGAAGCTGCAGGGTGGTTTCCAGTGGCAGCCAGCTTCTCCAGGGACACTCAACATGGACACTGCTCCTCCTCTGTCTGCACTGAACTCCCCAAATTCCCAGTGTAATGGGGTTCTACTGCTGTTAGGGCACATCATTCCCTTTACTTCTGCCTGAATATGCTCTTCTTTGATAGCCCATCATTCCCAATATTTATTGTTTTATGGCTTGGTTTTATAAATTTCTCACTCTTTTTTTTTTTGCTCTTCCCCACCATTTATAGCCGATATTTTGGATGTCAATGATGTGGCAAAGAACAGCCAGCAGTGGATGTGGTGGTGTAGCTGGAGAAAAATTAAGAATTCAGTCACCTGCTCCGTGATCGAGAAAGAAAGGAAACAATTCCTAATGGAGAATCACATTCCCTTTTGCCTCTCCTGCCCACGATCCAGGTTAGAGCTGCTCCTTTCCAGGACTACTATTTCCATCCAGATGTGTGAGTACATGTGCAGGCTGCATTTGCATGTGGAGATGAGTGAGGCTGATAATAGCAGCACTTAGCAGGAAGTGCCGTGTGATGTAACATTTCCTTGATCTAACCTGCTGTTTGTCTTGTGCTCCCTTCCCTGAGCGACTCAGGGTGATCCTCAACAGCATCCAGCAAGGCAAAACACGCCTGGATACACAGGGACAACAGCACAGGCACAGGGATTCACTCTAAGCAAAATCAGCTGCTGGAGAAGCTCAGAGAGCTGAGCGTTTCCACACACGTGTTTTCTCTCCTCTGAAGACTTCAGTTCTTCAGTGCCATTGTCCCTACCCCTCCTCTCGGAGGGTAAAGCTTTGTGGGCAGTGCTGTGAGCACGGGGATCTCCAAACACTTGGAAGGATATTAGGAGAACAAATCAGGTGCTCTGACACACAGGCAGCACTTCCCAGAGAGATAACAAAGTAGCTCGTCAGCAGAGCTGCCCGCAGTTCTGACTGCTGACACACCCCTGGCCAGACCAGGATTGGTGACACAGCAAAACCAAACCCCAAACTCCAAACCAACCACAAGGGACAACTGCTGCCACCTCTGCCTTTCCCCCCTACCCCAACCTTCCCATTGCCTCCAGCCTCCCAGAGTCACAGCTCAGCTCCAAGCAGAGACCAGCTCCCATCACATACAGTTTTTGATCTGCACTTGCAGTTTTATTGCCATTTCTTCCCAATTCTCAGCCCTGCAGCTCAGTGGAGCCAGGGCGTGGATGATGGATGTCCCTGCTGGGTCATGCATCCATCTGCTTCTCCTGCAAGCAACAGGAGATGAAGGGAAATGCTGATGTCCACGGAGCTCTGGAGGGAGGCATGGAAGTGCCAGAGCTTGTGCACCCATAATCAACACTTGAATGACCCTTGCTCTCAATTTGCACAGGCCTTGGACACGGACAAGGGCATTTCCTTCCCACCCAGCAAAGCTCCAGGATCCATCTGATGAAGCTGTGGCTCTGCAGCGATTGTTGGGTCAGAGCTGAAATCTGGGAGACACCAACCCTGCCCAGCGAAGCGCCAGGAAATCGCCAACCAGGTGCTTTACACCTTTAGATTTCACATTTTTAGGAAAGGGAGGGGGGAACCCAGCCTGGCTCCTGCTAAGCAGCAGCAGCAGCACACAAAGCAATCGTTATGCCAAGATTTAGCTGTTAAATCCCTCAAGATCTGGTGCTCACAGAGCATAAACAACCTTTGCTTCCCAGCCTGGCCGAGTGGTACCTCCAGGTTTTCCAGCACAGCCACACAGACCCTCCCATACCCATCCTCTCCCCAGCCCTTTGCTGAGGCTGCCGTGCCAACAAGAAAGCCAGTTGCCATGGCATTTTTTCCCCCTACAGACAGATGTCCATTAAAAACCAAGTCAGCCTCAGGTTTGCTTCACAGAGCAGCTTTCAGTTATTATTACCAGCCTGCAAGGAATTTCCACTGTAGCCCTTCACCTCAGATGTTTCAATGCACTTCAGTGTTAATCCCTGGGGATTAGAAGGAAACTATGACAGAGCAGGCACAGGTATGTTCAAAGGACAAATTTAGGATTATGATTGTGGTTTATGTTTTTGGCAGATGACAAGCACATGACTGTGTTTGGAAAGGGTTGAATTTGTTACCTCTGGTGCTCTTTCCCCTGTTCACTGTGCTAAAATCATCAGGCAAATTGGGAGTGGGAAGTGAAACTTCTCCCCTCCTCCAGTGTGTCACACCTGGGGCTCAGATCTGGGATTTTGGCTTCAGGAGGAACCTGCCTGTCCTGGACAGGGGCATCATCTGAGGCTCCATCCATGGAGGAAGGAAAGCCTAGGCAGCTTCTGTGAGCAGAGCCAAGCACTTCCAGCAACCACATGGCTCAAGGAGCGATGTCTTCTCCCTTGGTCACAAGGCCACATTTTGATTTAAGAATGGAAAAAGGGATGAATGGATTCCATACTCCCCCTCAGCCCATCCTGGGGGCCAAGGGCCTGTTGGAAGTGTCCCTTGGGAAAAACAGAGGAGCTTCCTACTGCGGTGCTGGCAGCACATCCCCAGCATCTCTGCAGGGATGGGTTTGGAGGGAACAGTCAGGTATTTTTATTTGTACTCCAGCAGTGCTGAATGTGTGAGAATTAGACACTGAAATTTAACTGTACAGTGGAATTAGTTTTCCTTACTTAGCACTGCAGTGCTAGAAATCCTTGGTGATGTCCAGGGAGGGATCTTTCCTCTCACATCTGGCTCTGAACCTGGCAGGGCTTTCACAGCATTCCTTGTTTAAGCTCTGGCACTTGGGAAACGTCTACCTGCTGAGACTTTGGAGCCACCACTGCAGCTCGGAGCCCTGCATCCAGGCTGGCTCACAGGGAGCTTCCCACTGGAGCCTGGCTCTTTGAGGGAGCCAAGTGCCACAATTCCAGCTGCAGGAATGACAGCTCCTCGTGGCTCTGGGAAGCAGCAGGGTCTGAGCACACCCCGGCTGCAGGGTCCCGAGGGAGAGCTCCCTTCCAGGCTCTCAGTCACTTCCCAAGGCAAGACATTTGGATTTCTCCTCTCGGTTACAGCAAGCACAGCTGCAAATATGATCAAAAATATCTAATCCTCTTAACTGCTGCTGCAGTTTGACTCGATTGCTGCAGAGGAAAATGCTGTGATTGCAGAGTGCTGCCTGCATTCCCACATAAGCCTTGGCTTTTCACCATTGATCATTCCTCCACATTGATTTTTTGGAAGGAGGAGAAGGTGTTTGGCTCCTTGTGATGAAGCTGAGGGGGTTTTTCAGGAAGGGGTGGAGGCCAGGAGCTCCCAGATCCCAGGGCAGCACCTGGCTCTTGGTGCTCCTTCACTGAACAAGCAGAATCCAGCTGGGATTTCTTCTTCACCAGAAGCCAGAGCACGTTTGAAAGCTGCCAAGGAGAATTGCTTGGGAAAAGTCCTCTTTGCTCCTTGTGCAACCCTTGCACTTGCAGAGGGAAACTCTTGGCACAGCTGTGCTTGGACAAGACTTTGGCTTCCCCTCCATCAGCATGGGGCCTCCAGCTGCAGCAGCATCCCTGTCTCCTGTGGATAACTCCAGCTCACCCATCTTGTTTGGCCACATCTCCCACTCCAGCCCTCACAGATTTTCCAACTGGGACTCCACACAGACCATGGATTCAAGCCAACAGCACCAGGAGTTCCTCCAGCCTATGTTAATTCTACTTGGGCTAAGATTCCCAGTAGTGCAGAGGAATTGTTCTGGGAGATCTAGTCCTGGTTTAGATGCTAAAGGGATTTATGGTGGGGTTGGTTTAGTTTTACAGAACTCTGACACACAGAGCATGAAGCTGCTTTGGAACCTCACTCACACCTGTAAGTGGGGGTCTCCCAGCACCCCACAGAGGAGCCCACCCAACTGTGTTTCCTTCTCCTGGATAAACCTCTTTGCTGTACATGGCAAGAGGCTCTTCTTCCCCAAAGAATGTCCCCCATCAGTAGAGACTGATAAATATCCCAAATAACACACAAACGAGGGAAGAGGAGACTGAGAAGCAGAGGCCTGTAAATTGTTGTCAAAAACATCATCTTTGCATCCAGGAGACCAAGGTATGTCCCACACTGACATTGTCCTCCAAGGCCATTGCCACCGTGCAGGGACACAGAAAAGAGGCAAGGAAACCAGCTCATTGCAGTCTGTCTCCAGGGAAAATCAGCACAGCCCTGGGATCTCGGGCTGGGAATAAAGCACGTGCTTAACACAGCTCGTCCTCAGCCACTGCCCTCGGGCCCACAAACCCAGAGAACCTCTCCAGCCACCAAATCAGCACGTTACTAAACCTGCAAAGACCAAAATCTCAGCTTCCTGGTGAGCTCAGACACTTCTGCTCAGAGCTCAGCTCCCAGCAGCAAAGCTTTCCACAGCTTCCCAGCCTCAGCACAGCTCAGGAAACCCTCCCCAAAGAGCCCCCAACTACCCCAGCTCCAGCAAGGCAGCAACCCCCAGGTGCTGCAGCTTTAGAGGAGCTGTTGGCTCTGAAGAAGGTTCAACAGGGCCCAATTTCCTGGTGGGGAAGTAAACATTGTCCTCCCGGAGGTGTTTGATGTTTTTAACCAGCTGGGGATGGAAGGAGTTTGACTCTGCAGCTCCCTGGGAGAAGGTGGAAGGAAACCATGCGAGTGAGTTGAGGTTTGTTGTCTAACTCAATTAACCAATTACTTCCAGGTCAAGAAGGGGCAAAGCTATAACTGGTCTTGCTGCTATAAATAATGTTTGCTCAGGGGTGGTGCAGGGGCAGGAAGTTGTAGGTGTGGGGCTTTAACTTGGAATGAAAGCAAATATCTCTGATTGCTTCCTGCTCCCAGCAAACCTATCCTTATTTTACTGTTGCTTCTCAGAGGCTGGGGTGAACCTGAGCACAATTCCTGCCTTGGGAAATGCATGCAGGAATTCAGGCTGAGGAAGGAATGCACAAATGTCCCTCCTGTGCTGCAAAACTCACCCCAAACACCGCTGGCTGTCCTGGTGTGGGACCTGCTGTGGAGCAGCTGGATGAGTTTGACTTTCAAACACAATTATTAGACCAAAATGCCCATTTATGTAAAAAAAAAAGAAAGGGGAGGAGGTTTTGGGGAAATGGATGTCAATTTCTCAGCACTCAAGCGAGAACAGACAAATCAGATGGTGCAGATCAAGGCAGGAATTTTCCAGTGGGCCTTAGGGAACTGGGCTGCAGGGAGAAGGTGAAGGGAGCAGAGAGCAGGTGGTGGGAGAGCAGTGTGGCCCCTTGGAGGGCACGGCCGTGGGGGGCTCCAGCTGCTCGGACAGACGGACACCTGTGGATCTTTGCCTGGAGGGGACTCTGTGTCCACTCTGCTCACAGCACCGTGCAAGGTTTTCCTTGGGCACAAGCCAGAGATGTCACCTCACGCAGGACTTTGGCTCCTCAGAGAGCAGAATGGTGACACGGAGGGGATTAATTGGCATTGAGGGACGGGTTCTTCCCAAGGGACAAAAAATGATCGAGTCCCTTGAACCAGAAACAGCAATGTCAGATGTGTCACCCCAAACCGTCAATCCAGCTTTGCCGTGGCTCAGGGGGAACATTCCTGTCACAGAGCAGTGACAATCCAGCCCTGGGCCCCAGCTCACCCCCAGCTGCCCTAAACTTCCTTCCCCAGCAGGGGAGCAGAGCCCTCTGGCCCTGCCTTCCCCCTCAGCCCGTGGAGCCGCCTCTCCCTGCGCTCACTCGGGAACAGCTGCTGGAGTGAATCATCGCAGCATCCTCCAGACTCTGCCAAGCTCCGTGTGGCTGCTGGCTGGGACCCCGCTCCAGCTGGGCTTTTCCCCGGCCACTGAAATCCCGGAGCCTTTCCTGCAGTCCCTGCCCACCTCCTCTCTCGGGCAGTTGGGTGCTGTACCCACGCTGGTGACACCAGAGGCTCCTGGTCACTGTTCTGCCCCCGCTCACAGAATCACTTCGGTGTCCCACTCCCTCCCCGCCAGAAGGTGAAGCTTTTCCAGAGGGAAGAGCAGGATCCAGTGAATTTCCCAGCACGTGCTGGCCACCAGCAGTGCTGTGAGGAGAGCAGGTCCCTCATTTCTCGCTCCTGCAGGAACATCTCTCCGTTAAGTGCCAAGGCAGGCTGTGTCCTCCGGCTCCCTGGGGCACCACCCAGCACAGCCAGCAAACCCCTGTGCTGTTCAGCTGGGGAAAGGTTTGTTCCTTTCAGGATTTAAAAATAAAAAAAGTCTATTTCAAGGGTTGGAACCATAGCAGGAGCTCGGCCAGTCTCGGCTCTCTCAGCTGGCGAGTTCCACGCTGCTGCAGCCTCCTGCTGTGGTGACAGTGAGTCACGGCCAGGGCTGACCTGCTGCTCCAGTTGCTGATGTCAAAACTTGACCACAGGCTGAGGTCCCAGAGCCAACACTTTTTCCAGGCATTTGTGGGTCCGGGTGATGGGTAAGGAAGAGTCACAGACCGGCCTGAGCTGGGACTTTTCCCTTCACCACAAGCCCCATTTCCCTGTGGGAAGTCTCCCAAGGGAGGGAAGCTGGGGGAGCCCGATGATCTACAGCAGTGAATAAACACCCAGACAGACGCTGCAGGTTCTCTGGGCACCTGGGATGGTTTTAGGAGAAGCTGGAGGAGATTCAAGGACTGAGAATGATTTGGTTGAATGCAAAGCATTCAACAATTCTTGCCTTTTCTGCACGAGCTGCCCAGAGATAACTGCCCAGCCTTATCTGCTCCTATCAGCTCAGCTGAGCCCAACTTCCCCAGCCCAAAGATGACCAAGAGCTCATTTGGACAGCTTTGCCTTCGAGTTAAAAACTATCAGACTTCCAAAATAACCTCCTCCCTGCCCTCCAGTGGAACACACACAGAGAAAGAACTGCACGCTGGTTTAATTTTCCATCACATTTTTTGAAAATGAATTCCAAGATAGAGTACAGCATCTTTAGTGTTCTACACAAAGCAAGCCTTCAGCAAAAGGACAGAGGATCTTAATGGTGTAAAAATATATCTTAAATAAAATAGTTTCTCTAGGAGAGCAAGCCGTGCTGTACATCTCTAGGTCCTTAGAGTCATTTACAGAAGGCAGAGGCCTGGTAGTACAATCCACACACTGGAAAAGTGAGTGTACATTCCTGCTACAAAGTTAGAAAAGGTCCAAGTTCCAGGTGGTGGGGGCAGATCTCCAAAGCCAAGCAGTGGATGCCTGGAGTGCACTACCAGCACCCTGTAATTCCAGTGAGGAAGTTCAACACTCTCTGTCCAGGAAGCAGATGAGAACCACCCGCCTTCCCAGGGTCATTCCAGGGACTGGAACTTGTCCCTTTCAATGGGCCAAAAAAAGAACTTCTAGCAATAAGGGCCTGGCTGTTTCATGCCCATGTTCCAGGCTGGACCTGCTCAGCCAGAGCCGTTTCAGTGTTCCAAACTAAGGTCATGATTGTTCCAACAAGGACCAGGATCATCCTGCAGCCTGGAAGGACAACTGGGGACTCCCCTGGCATTTTTAACAAAAGATAGCCTTTAAATGCTCTGATTCTGAGCACAACAGCAACCAGGACAGTCGCTTCTCCAGGGGAAAACTTCCCACCCCAGAGCATCGAGTCTTAGATTCTAAGTGAAAACCAACAAAAAACCCAACCCAAACCAGATTTGTGCAGAAAATTCCCTTACAGGACCCGTGTCCCTTTGGGGCCAGTCACTCGGAAGCTGTGCCAGCTGAGGTTGTGGATAGTGCCACGTTTTGGTGAGCACAGGAACTGGAACCAAGAGCTGCAGCTCCTGCTGAGGATCCGGTGGAGGGGCAGCGCCTCCGGCTCCGCCGCAGACCCGGCACCGGCAGCTCTGGGAATGTGGGAGGAGAGCTTGGAAAAGGCTGTGCTTGTCCCTCCCCTCACCTGGCTCTGAGCAGAACAGCTCTGAGCTTACACCAACTCTCCCCGTGCAGCTCAGTCGAGGGACACACACACACCCCGCTCCAGGAGAACCGGAATGCTGGGAATGTGTTCCCCAATTCACAGATGACTCTACTTAATTCGTAAAATACCTATAAAATAACCACGTTAAACAGCATCCAGAACGCAAAACTTCCACCCTTTCTGCCCCACAGGCAGCACAGCAAGCACTGGCCTCTCAAAAGCCACCTTTAAAATGAAGAGAGATCAGAGCAAAGTCCCTTTAAAGCCTTTAAATTCCCAGCCCATTGGCCTTTAGGACTTGCCTGGTTTCTTACACCACTAAGATGGTTTTATTTTCCACACTTCACTCCTTTTTCTTTCCAAACTACAGTTCTACTCCTGCACAGGCAGTTCTGCAGTGTCAGGACTGCACATACAAAAAGGAGATGTATATAACCTAATTTACACTGTTTATTAAATAACTTCTTAATTGAGAATACTCTTAATCCAGGAGAAGAACTGGAGAAACCTTACACACTGGGCTGAGCCTACTCTACAGCATCCCCTCAGGGAATGGGATGTTGGACATGGACACACCCCCCACCCCAAAACACTCTCCAAGAAAGTCAAATGCATGACAGGAGGGGCTCTGAAAAGGAAGGAAGGCAAAATAGTCACCAAGATCTGCCTAAAAACAGCTAAATAGTGCAGTGAAATGCTTTTAAATACCACAGACACCTCCACTGACTGGCAGCCAGTTTTATGAGCAGCTCTGGAGACAATTTCTAGCTGAGCTTTAGTGAGCTGGGTGTTCCCAGCCCGAGTCCCGAGGTGAGCTTGGCCTGCTGCTGGCACGGCCAATTCCAGGGTGGGAGCAGAGAATTCCCGTTCTCATTTCCCCCTCTTGCCACGGCCTCTCCTGGAGGAAGGTTTGCCTGTGCCTGCTGTGGAGGAGCTGGCAGAAGATGCCACTGCAATGTTGATCTGTCCTTCCTGGATCTCCTGGCGGGTCTCAGCTGGGAGGTGGTTGATTTTCTGTTGTGTCTCCAGGTAGAACATGACATCCCTCAGCTGTTCCTGGATCTCAGAGATCTGCAGGTCCTTCTGCTCACAGGTTTCCTTTAACACTCTCTCCTCCTCCTTCAGTTTGTTCTGCAGCAAGGCCTGGTTTGCCCGCAAGCACTTGTTCAGTTCCTGCTCCTCCTTCAGCTCGTTGGAGAGTTTTGCCACTTTGTTGTTCAGCTGGGAACACCTTGCAGAGAGAAGCACAAGTCAGGACAGCAGCATTGCCCACCCAGACCAAACACCACCTCACCTTTGCCCTGGGAAACTGACCCCCAACCCCACCTGGAATTTGGTTTTTCAGCAAATATGGACAAGGGGAGGCAATACAAGAAGACTGAAATCCCCCAGGTCAGGGAATTCCATCTCATGCCAAAGCCAACAGCACAGGCAACAGGCAGGATGTGCCTGGGAGATGGAACTGACCTTGGACACGCACCTGCAGCTTTTGGAATGGGTGCCAAAAAGGGCACAGGGATCACAAGGGAGCCTGAGGGAGCTGAGGGCACTCAGGGGCCTCCTGCCACGCTCCAAGACTCTCAAAATACCACTTCACTGGGAAGGAAGATGCTCCCACAAGGGTATCAGCCTTGTGATTCACACACAGGGCTTTCTGCTCCAAATAACTCTGCTTTTGCCCTGGCAGTTGCTGGCACCCTCCTCTGCCTGTTTCCCACTCAGGAAGGGGAGCTGCATGGAGCTCACTGCCTGTGCTCCCTGCTCCAGCCAGGACTGCTGGACAGGCCGAGGGCTGGGAGGAACAGGGGACACAGTCCCACCCAGGGAGCACATGGATCTGCAATTCCCAGGCTCACTATCTTTCCTCCAGGCACTTCCCAAGATCTGTGTTTTCCTCTGTGCTGGGTGCTGCCTCTGCTGAGCTGCCTTTCATCCCTTTGGATGCACCCACCAACGGCAGAGCAGGCTGGCATCTCCCTGGAGCAGGGAGAGGAAGGATCCCTGAATGCTAAACATGCAGAGCGTGGAAAGGGAGCTGAGGGCCCCAAAGCTGTGCTCACTCAGACACTTCCCATTTGTGAACACCTACAGAAATCAGAGCTTTTTTTAAAGCAAGCCATGTTCTCAGTATTCCAGCTTAAACAGCTCAAAATTGCCCAGGCATAGCAGGGTGTTTTTTTTCATTTTGGATGTCAGTGCACGGTGTTTTAATGGCTGCATGGAACTAAACCTGGCAGCGGTACCCACTTCCTCTCCACTGACTGCTTTTCTTTGAGCAAGTCATTGAGCCGCTGTTCCAGACTGTCACACTTCTCAATGGTCTCTTTAAATTTGGTCTTCATGTTGTTAATCTGTAAAAACAAACACAGGGGCATTTCCAACAGCTCAAAGTCCGCTGCACTTTCGTCAGGACACTTCGTTTTCCAGAGTGGTTTCTAGACTTTGACCAATCCCTCTCCCGAGGTGAGGAAAGCTTGGAGCCAAGGCTTTGTTCTGCTGAGGACCCCCTGTGTCACCCTCGGGTCCCAGACAAGGAGCTACGTTACCGTGGAAGCTGCTCCCACAGAACAGCAACTCCGGCTGCAGATCTGTGCCAGGCACTGCCAAAAGCTGCAGCAGCTCCTTAACTTCTTCCTGCCTGCATCCAGCATTCCTTTGGCCACCCTCTGGTGGTTCTGGATCCATCAGCAAACTCAGATTTCCACCCCGAGCTGTTACAAGGCCGGGTTTTTGCTCATTTTAAACTAAACCTCAGAGAATGTGGTCTGAGTGTGAAGATGAAGAGGCTGCCCTGCTCGGGGCTGACTCAGCAGTGCTGTCAGAAGGCACTGACCCACTGACACCAATTTTTCCCTCACACAAAAACAAACACAAACATCCCCTTGGCCACGACCTTCCTCTTCCCTCTGCTGCCCCACTCCAGGTGCTGCTCCTGGAGAAAGCCAAGCTCTCATTCTCCAAGTGTCAAACCTCCAGAATGAGACTTAGGGGAGATTTGGAGTCAGGAATTCTTGTTTCCCCTCCACGGGTGTCTCCAGCACACTCACACATGCAGTGGGGCAGGAATTTAATGGAAAATGCTTTCCTGGAGGAGCAGTCTGGACAAATGTCAGTGTCAGCTCACATGGATGCAGAGCAGGTTTTAAGCCTTGCAGCCCTAATCAGGGAATGTTTGTGCAGCTGATGGTTAATTTGGGGAAGTAGCCTGAGCACTGATAATGGAATACTCTGCATGGTGGCACCGATCCAGACAAGACTTACCCCAAGCAAGTGCCATGGATAAAATTATTGGGATCTTTAAACGTGAAACCACGTTTGGGGCAGGGATCAGAGTGGTTTCATTTTGAAGCCAATTTGAGGATTGTGTCTCCTGGCCACTTGCAAGATGATTTTTGATAAATACTGTCCTTTTATAGGACTTTCCATAAGATTCCTGGGACTGTTCTTTAGGACAAGGTCAATGACCACTATTTCAATGCTCACTGTTTTTATGTTTACTTAACTGCAGACACTTAAATGGTTAATTAGAAGTCCTGAAGAAAGTTAAGGACACAATTCTAAATCCTGACTCGCTTTAAACCTGGTTGAAAGGATCTATGTAGAGTGAAAAAGCAGTAGAATATCCTCCCTGGATTTTTCCTGGTGACATTTTGAAGCAGTCCTGCCTGCAGGATGCTTTATAGGAGGAGACTCTGAACTTTTCCCAAAGGGTGACGAGGAGAGAGAGGGGATCAAAAAGAAAGGGCAAATCAATATGCATTTGGAGCACAGAGACAGTTCCACCTTCTGCAGCCGAGCAAATTAAAGTCATATTGTCTCTGCTCCACCAACATTCCCTGGAGATCCGTGTCGGAGAGACGGATGGCTCCGGGATCCTGCAGCACCACGCGCTCCTTCCACCACTGCTGCATTTCCCCAGCAGCACATTTAAATCAAGCTGCAATCTCCGTGGCAATCTACCTGCTTCTGCACCACTGAGCAGCAAATTGCTCCCTGGGAGCAGCCAGATAAGGGACAGATCCATCTCGGAGCCAATTTTCCCAGCTGGGAGCGGAGCAGGCTGTACGAGGCCGCGCCAGGCGGCGCCCAGGCTGAACCACAGATCCAGCAGCTCCTTCTTCTCCCACTGAACAGGGCCAGGACCCTTCCCCCAGGCCCAGGGCAGAGCTCACCTCTTCAGCTGTGTCCTTCTCGATGCGGACAATCTTGTTTTCCCAATAGATCCGCTGGGATTCCAGCTGGCTCGTCAGCAAATAGGAATACTACAAACACAGAGACACACAGAGCAGTCAGGGTGGCCCTGCTGGTTAAGGAGCCCAAAGGGATCCAATCCACAAATCAATTCAACCAGATGAAATCAGGAGGTTCTGGACACACATCACAGCTGCAGATCCAGCTGCAGGGTTTCACCAGTTTGATTTCCCAATCAAATCACTTTGGTGTTTTTGAAATCAAGGAAAGCCTTTAGAGCACAACAAGGATAAAGTGAAAGGATCAAGCCAAGAAGTGTTTATGGAGGAGACGGATTTTTCATGGGAATAGCAATAAATGTCTACAGGAAAATGAAGCATCACCCATCCCTGTCCTGAGAGTCTGAGACCCCAAACGCTGAGGGGAAGAGTTCCCATCCACAGCCCAAACTCCAAGGCAGAAGGATCTTCCCTGTAAGGAGATTTCTGGGAAAGCACCCTCAGCTCTCTGTAACTACTCCCAATTACTCTTCTCCAACACGTATGCCCCATTCCAATATCATTTTGGTATCTGAACAAGGATCTGTGCCCTACATCCCATCCTTTCCTTTTTGCTTCTGCAAATGAGTCATGAGGTTGAAAAAGGTGATTACTCCTTTTCATCAGGCTAATAAGCAGCAAATTAGGCTTCCACTAGAGAATTAAACATGCACAGAGCCTTGATCACTCTCAGTAATTTCTGAGTGCCAAAACACTCTGCCAAATTCATTCTCTCTTGAAATATTTCAATCTCAGAAGACAGAGAGATCTTACACGCTTTAAGCAACCACCTCACAGAAAAAAATGGGTTAAAATTAGCTGGTTTAGCATCTAAGTGTTATTCAGAAAATTCACTGAAAAGCAACCAAATATTTATGTGAGCAATGAGCTCCTCCAGTCTGGTCTCTGTGGGCTGTTCCTCCTCACAAACCCTCGTGTCTAATGCGGCTGGAATCGTGCTGCAGTGTCTGCTCAGTGAAGCAGGGATTTCAAGCTCCTCTCCTTTAGTTAGGAGAGAAGCTGGGCAACAGGTACAAAAAATAAATAAATCATTATCTGTTCAAGAGAAGGGAACAGCACAGGGCTGGCAGCAGACTGTCAAATCTCTGTGCCCGCCAAGGTGAGCACACAGCTGTGGATTCCTGCATCCTCCTTCAGTTTGGGAGCTAAATTATCCAAATCCACGCAGATCCTGGCTCTGAACCCAAGCCACAGATCCACTAGGAAGGGTCTGGGGAGCAACTCGGACCCACTTCTCCCTCCAGTGCCCCCTGTTTGCAGCAGCAGAAGCAGCTGCTCTTCAATCACCACTGACCACAGCACGACACTGCAGCCAGCTCGCACTGCGCTGCATCGGCTCTGCAGAGACAGGGAGAGGCTTAAAAAAAAATAAAAAATAAAAAAGGGAAAAAAAAAGCTGTAAACCCATCCTGCTACTGCCTGGAGACAATTCCCTCCAGGCTGGGAGCAGATCTGCTGCCTCAGCTGATGGGATTGAACGGTGGTCGTGGCGGGGTTGGAAACACTTCCACAACGCAGAGTCCAACAAGTAAAAATATTTACCTCTAATTGTAAGGCATCAATTTTCTCCTCCTGGCACATATCCCCCTCACACTCGTACTGAACTATCTTGCCATCAGTTTTGCTTGCCACCAGCCTGTGGACGTAGTTGTCTGGGGAGAGAAAATCCAACCACGGGCACTCAGAGCTGAGGAACCCCCAGCCCTGGAGCACAATTAAAGCACCCAGACCCTGCCCCTCGGCGAGGCACAAAGCCAACACCACAGGGATTCGTTCTTTAGCAGATTCCTCCCAGCCACCTTCTGGGGTATTTATTACAACAGCCATGGGCAAATTGATGGAAAGGGAGCAACAAACATTCCAGGGATGCTACGGGATGCTATGACAGTCACGCTCTCCCTCCTCCAGCTGCTCCAGCCCCAGGATTGATGCTGTTAGAGCGGAGATGGCTGCTCCCCAAAACCAGGGATCAGCACGGACACCATCTTTATCTGCAGCAAGCCGTGCCCCAGCCCCTGCTGCCCAGGGTGCCCAGGGGTGCGTGCAGGCTCACCCCCGGCGTAGTCCCAGACGCGGTGGTTGGTGAGCTGCATGGCGTACGTGTGCTGCGTCTCCTCAAAGTGCTTGTAGGCGTGGCGGCTCACGTAGCGCCCGCAGCCGATGTGCCCGCAGATCAGGCAGATCCACAGGTTCTGCAACAAACACAGCCAGCTCTGGGGGGCAGCTCCGGGCGGGCAGCAGCACCCCGAGACAGCACGACCCACCCACCGCTCCAGTCACACCCTCAGGAAGGAGCAGTGCTCCCCTTCCCACTGTTCCTCCTCTGGGGAGGCCCAGGAGAAGGGGTCCCTGCCCATCCAAGGCAGCTACACCCCTGCAGGGGCTGGATAAATCACCAGCCAGGTGGGAGAGTGGCCTTGGCTAAGGAATGAGGGATCCCAGCAAGCTCTGCAGGGCACAGACTGGAAGGGCCACCACCAGCTGGCTGGTTCAGCTCCCTGCTGTCACACTGATCTTTCTGAGAACCACAGAGATCCATCAGAACAGGAAACCTGTGAGGTAACACCCCTTCCCAGCACTGATGCAACTCAAAAAGCAAGCTGATACCCCACTGGCTGGTAAAACCAGCCCAAAATCAGCCCAAGAATTAAGCCCCAAAGCAACCCAAGCAGCTGTGCAGCCACATCTAGGCCAGATCTCACCATCCACCCACCTACTTACTTCTTGAACTCCACATTCAAAACATTTGTTCTCTTCCACGGGCTCTGGAGTCTGGCAGTACCTGCACACAGGGCACCTGGAGGGCAACAAGAACGTCATGAGGCACAGGGAGCAACATCTTCACATTCCAGTCATCAAGAAGAGAGTGTCAGAGAGCTCCAGGGAATTGCCTTGTGCAGCAGGGTGCTCTCTGCATCACCCACATACTCACATTTACCCCACTCCAATTCATTCCACACAGAGTTACTGGTTTTAAGCTGGTGACAGAACAAAGAACAGTTCTCCCAAAGCCATTTCAGCTGGATCTGGTTTTGCTGCAGTCCAAGGGATTTACACAGAAGCTGCACACTGAGGAAGGGCGTTGCAACTACACACTGCTGGGGACAGTGACACTCTGCAAACACCCCTCAGTGCTTATAACAACCCTGAGGAGATGCTTCAATCCCACCCCAACAAAAAGGATTCAATCTCAGCCCTCCCAGGAAGAACATCCCATAACTGTACCCTGAAAGAATCTGCAAGAGGAATCCCTATGGATCTACCAAAGATCCAGATCTTTCATCTCTTTTGGAACTCCCTCACTGCTGCCACAAAGAGACAGAACACCCCAGACCAGAAGGAAGCTGTGTCCAGCCCTGGAGCAGCAGCAGCTCGGGTCAGGAATGGGGTAACTGAGGCTGCACCCTGCTGCCAGGACTGTTTATGTATTTTTCAGTAGCTGCTGGGTAAGCCCCAGGAATATTCCAGGGAGGAGAAACTGGGCTGCAGTCAGATCCTGCACAAATTGAGGCACTTGCAGCCTCCGTGGTACCTGAGCAAGGAGAACAGGGGTTTTCCTTTCCATTTCTTCAGACTGGGAGCATAAGTTCTGCTTAAATTGTGTATTCCATATTTAAGAGCTATTTGGGATCTCGCTCCTGTGCTGGCTACGCTCTACTGTCCCAAATTTACCCTGGTTTGGATTTATGGAGCAAAGCAGCCCATCAGCCTGCACAGCTTCAAATCTGATTGATATCTCTGAGTTCTGGTACTCTTAGGAGCGATAGATCACAGAGAGCTACAATCTTCCTCACATTCCATCAGAGAATCCAGGAATGGGGATAGCAGGGATGGAGCAGCCCCAGGGAGGATCTGCAGCCTCCTGCTGCAGTGTCTGTGGCTGCCTGAGGTGTAGCAAACCTGCAAAGTATCCAGAGGAAGGGCAAACACACCCAGCTGAGGAAAGCGGCACCTGGTGCCAGCTGGGGGCTCCAGGCACACCAAAATCCCACTCCACAGGGATTTGGGATGCTGGGAGCACCAAGAGGAAAGGGCTGGTGGCAGCAAGAACAGCTGCTTTAAGGAGAGACACAGGTCTATACCCCAGCCCTGCCCAGTGCCAGGGACACGAATTCCCATCACTCATCTCACACCCACCTGGAACAACAGGAGCCTCCCCTGCCTGATTTACTGAGCCACCTTGTCATCATCCCTTCTTTCTCTGCCTTCCCCTGCTCTTCCTCACCTCCTCTTCCTCCCCTCCCAGTATTCAGGTGGGAGAGAAGGCTGCAGGGCTCCCCACAGGGCTCCTCAGCTCCATTTGCAGGATGCCAAGGAAGGGACTGGCCGAGCTGCCAAGGCTGAGCGAAGCAGGGCTGTGTGTGCAGCCAGGGCTGTTTAGCCCAGCACTTTTCTCCTACAGTATTTTGAAATAATCAGCATTCCTCTACAGCTCCCTCCCTGCCTCAGCAGCGAGGCCCCTGGGAATCATCGTTCAATTACTTTTGGCAGGGAGATTTCTCTCTGGGAGCCCCTTAATGGGAAAAATTGAGCATTAGGACTTGCAGTAATTCCTGCCCCCACGGTGACGAGCAGAGCTTTGTCAGCACAACCCCCCCACTCCAAGCAGGGCCTCAGAGGTGGAAATAAAGCCCAGGCTCTCACGTGGTGTCCTCCCAGCGCTGCAGGCACTGGCTGTGGAAGCTGTGGTTGCACAGCGTGGTGAGGATCCCGTTCACAGACTCGTCCATCCTCTCCAGGCACACGGTGCACTTGGGCAGCTCTGTCAGGTCCATCACGGGCAGGCTGGCCCCCTGCAAGCACCAAGCAGAGAGAAACTGCTCAGCACCTTCCCATCACCAGCAGTGAAGTCCAAGTTCCCATCGCTGCCAGCACCACGACATGGGAACGCTGCGAGGCTGCACAGTGGTGGGGCATTTGTTGGAAAGGTAGGAAAGTGATCCCCAACATTCAAAGGGCCACAGCCAGGGCTCAGTGAAGGGGCTGCACCTGCAACCAGCCCCACTGTGCTCTGTGGATTCCCTAAATTACAGCCCAAGACAGGTTTAGGTCACAGTTGAGGCACAACATCCATGGAGTCACCACACAAACTCTCCCAAGGACCACTGGAATGGGAAATGGATGGGGCTGATGTATTAAGCTGTACTTGCAGGTTATTCTCCAAATAATCCTGTAAAAACCCTCTGAAGTGCAGGGAGAAAAACCAAACCCAACTTACATCTTCTGACTTGAAGACTTCAGCCCTTTCCACGTACACGAGCTGGCAAACGTCCTCCTCGATGGAGTTGAACTGCCGGCCATTGCAGGCCATGTAGAAACTGTCTGCATCAGCCTGGGCACAGAGCAGGGGAAATTGGTTAAAAACACAAAACTCCCAGCTGATCCAACCAAAGGAGAGTAGGAGAAACCTCCCATATCCTCCCTTCTTCCCTGGAACACCAGGGGAGGGATTTCAGCCAGCTCCAGGCACTGCATTTTGGTGCCAGGTTTGGCATCACCTCTGGAAGACACAAGTGGAGTTCAGGGCAGTGACACCACGCTGACACTGGAGCATTCAGCAGGAATTAGGGATTTCCCTTCAGCACCTGTTTTACCCCTTGTCAGCAATTTCAGTGCATTTGCAAAGCAAATCTGTCTCTGTAAGAATGAAAGAGGGCCCTGTTGCAAGATGGTGTCAGGGACAGGAGCAGAGTTTAACTGTGGGACAGAATCCATTCACCACTTACAGTTTAGGCACCTTCCAGGGCAAAAGAGGCAGAACCAACCCAAACCCTGCCAAATCCATCATCCCTTTTCCCTCAGGAGCTCCCCAAACCCTTTCTCCACAACCACCACACCGGATTGAGGCAAGCAGCTGAATGCCACATTCCCATACTCCTGGTGATTCCAGCCAGCAGCATAAAGGCCCTGGAGATTTGTCTTGCTACCTGCAGGCACAGCCATTAGGGGTCAACAGAGCTGCAGGGAATTGCCTGAGAAACAGGAACTTCAGGATGAATTGAGCACAGGTTTAGGGATTTGCTGCAAGGCTGTTTAGTACTAAATATTTGCCTGTGTAATTTAATGCAACAAGAGATATAAAATAATCTTTGTCACTACTGCAATTAGCACAGAACTCACACAAACCCCCCATCTGCACAAAGGGCTTGGGAAATCTCTCAGGCAGAATCCACAGCCGGGGGAAACCTCTCCCTGAAGCCCAAAATAAATCGTGTGCAGCTGGGAGAAGAGAATGTCCAGGTGAAAGGGTCCACACAGGAACTGGAGGGGGGAATTCAAAGCTGCCCAGTTCAAGGGGCCTGAAGGAGCAAGCGGTGTTATCTGGGTATCAATTCACCCCCCAGGCTCTCAGGCTGGGGGGCTCTGTCCTTTCCACACTGGCAGGGGCTGTGAGACCACCCAGCTCCTCAGAAAAGCAGGAAAAGTCTTTCTCAAAACAAAGGGAGCTCCCCATGCCGGGTCCTTTCTGTTCAGCACAGCACAACACTGAACAAACTGAGAGATAGCAGAGAACTCTGTAAATGGAGTGATTTTTGAAAAATATCCTGCCAACAAGACCAGGACAGCCAGAACACAGCATCCACTGCTTCCAGGTGTGGGACTAACCTCAGCAGCCCTGGGAATTCTCTGGGGAGGAAGACAGGGCTGTTTCTCCACGGGAAAGTGCAACCCTGGCTCAGGGCTGCCCAGTGAAGCCCTCCTGAGCAGTGACTGTGTGTGACATTCCTGCAGCCAAGGAACCTTACCTGGGAGCTGAACTTGATGAGCACCATGTACTGGTTCGGGGTGGAGTCTCTGATGATTTTCATGTGCTCGATCACCTCGTAGAAGGAGGCCACAAACTTCATGAGGTCGTGGCTGGTCATGGTGGCAGGGACAGTGAGGATGCAGAGCATGGCACTGCGGCGCACATCCTCCTTCAGGGACGTCATCTTGCTGGGGACACAGCAGGGACACAGCTGCACCTCACCTCCCTGGGCAGGGCACAGCTGGACACACAGCTGGACACACAGCTCCAACCACAGAGCCCCAGGAACTCCGCTGTTAAACTTTATCCCTCACAGTGAGGATTAGGACGGGGCTGTGGTGAGTGACCACAAACAGGCACAGGCATCCTTTAGCCAAGGATTAACCTGGGCAGCTCCAAGAACAATGGGATTGCCAGGAATAGTTTGACGCCTGTTTTTCTATAAAAACAGCTGAAGTTGGCAAGCCCCAGATGCTCAGCACTATTCCTAGAACAACTGAGCAATGTTTGTTACTATTCCCATTTGGGGGCTCCTGGTGGCTTTAAGGAAGAGCTGAAATGGGAGTTCTCACACAATTATAGGGGATTGGTGTGGAATTGTAACCCCTGAAACACAGGATGAGACCTCCTGCCTCACACAGCTCCCCAGGCCCATCACCAAGGCCCCAAAGATCACGATTTAACTGTGGGATCCTTTAGAAAGCTGCTTTCAAATGTCTTTTTTTTGTAATTTGTGTTTATCTTACATTCTTACAAGCCCCAGCACAAGCCCTCAACACCCCCAGTGTCACCCACAGCTGGGGGACCTGGGCCAGTCTCAAGATCATTAACACCACATTAAGACCAGTCACCCTCTGCATTCCCAGCAGAGAGTCACCCTTCCTGTTTGTCCCCACTCAGGAGCCACAGCCCCGGGGTGGCCAACTCACCCTCCCATTCCCACCCCAGCCACCATTAGTCAGGAATTCTTACTTTGTTTTGTACAGGTGCATAATTCCATGAACGATTTCAACCGAGGGGTTCCCGCTGAAGAAGGAAATCTGGTCTGGGAGCTGTTTGGAAGGCGAGTCTGGAGCAGCCTCACACTCCTTGCTTTGATCCTCCTGTTTAGTTTTGTCTTCAGCTGATGCAGCCTCCGAGGATTTTCTTCCTTCCATGGCAGCTTTTGCTTCATCTTTCACAAAGGCAAAGTTTCCCCATTACTGAGGGGAAGGGACCACAGGGATCACCCAGTCCAGCTCCCGACCCTGCACAGACCCCCCAAAAACCCCACCCTGGGCATCCCTGGCAGCGCTGTCCAAACTCTCCTGGAGCTGTGGCAGCCTCGGGGCCGTGCCCATTCCCTGGGGAGCCTGGGCAGTGCCAGCACCCTCTGGGGGAAGAACCTTTCCCTGAGATCCAACCCAAACCTCCCTGACACAGCTCCAGCCGTTCCCTGGGTCCCGTCCCTGCTCCCAGGGCAGAGATCGGAGCTGCCCTCGGGAGGAGCCGTGGATTGGGATGAGGTCAGTGGGAAGCGCTCGCCAGGAATAACCAGCTCTGCCACCCCATCCCAGCGCACATTCCTGAACTTCTCCGCCTGTTTTCCAAGCTGCGGGGCCGGCTCCG
>VZRO01001509.1:315183-337100 GCA_013397915.1 Daphoenositta chrysoptera | reverse complement strand
CCTGAGGGGAGAGAGCCCGGGGAGCCTGAGGGGAGAGAGCCCGGGAGCGCCGCGTCCCACCCTGACCCATCCCCCGCTTGTCACCCGGCCCACAGCACCCGCTGCCATGTCCAGCCCTTCCTTGGACACCGCCAGAGATGGGGACTCCAAACCTCCCTGGGCAGCCCCTTCCAGTGGCTGGCAGCCCTTTCCATGAGGAAATTCCTCCTGATGTCCAACCTGGACTTCCCCCGTATCCTGCCCCTTGTTCCCTGGGAGCAGACCCCGACCCCCACCTGGCTGCAATCACTGATCCCATTGTCCCCAACACTTGAAGGGATACTGACCCTGTGTAAAACCCCATTGGCGGGTCCTTGGTTTGGCTGGGACGCTTCAGTGGCTGCCCAGGGTGGAGTCACCATCCCTGAGCAGAGGTGGCACTTGGCCATGGGTTTGGTGGATCTAGGAGGTCTTCTCCAACGTTATCAATTCCATGATTCTGTGAGCATAAATAAACATTTTCCCCTGTAATTCTGCAGTTGTGCTCCAGCCTCTCTCCTCGGCTGAGCTGTGAGTTTCCCTGGCCCCTGCCGTGGTTCCCAGCATGTACCTGAGGAGTGCCCAGAACCTTCTCTGTGCCGGGATCCGGCGGCTCCTGCTGATCCAGGGGCCATCCAGGGGATTCTCTTACAAAGCTGTGATCTTTGAGGAGAGCGGGGTGCTGCTCCCGGCCCCTCACAGGACAGCCACAGGTGTGTATTCCCATTCCTGATCCCACAGAATCACAGAATGTTCTGAGCTGGCAGGGACCCCCAGGGATCATCCAGCCCAGCTCCTGGCCCTGCACAGACACCCCAACAATCCCACCCTGTCCATCCCTGGCAGCGCTGTCCAAACTCCCCTGGAGCTGTGGCAGCCTCGGGGCCGTGCCCATTCCCTGGGGAGCCTGGGCAGTGCCCAGCACCCTCTGGGGGAAGAACCTTTCCCTGAGATCCAACCCAAACCTGACACAGCTCCAGGCATTCCTTGAGCCTGTCAGAGGTCACCAGAGTTTAGAAGCTCTCCACACAGAACACAGGGATGAGGTGCTGCAGTTCCTGCAATGCCCAAACTCTCCCCTCTGAGTCTCGCAGTGCTGGGCCATGTATTGACCTCAGAGGGATTCCAAGCTGATTTCCCACTTCTGCTGATGCTCTTTCCTGGCTTCCCTACTGTTCTCCATGCAGACTGGGAGGCCCGGAGCTGTATTCCAGCTGGCACCATCCAGCAAGCTGCAGTGTCTGGAGGGGAGAACAGCCTCTCTCTCAAGTATTCCAGAGGAGAGCTGACAGCTGTGGAGTTTCTGCAGGAATTGGGACAGCAGTGCTTTGAGATTGTAAGCCAGCTCCCCCCTGCTTTCCTTGTGCTTCCTGACTGCATGGAAACAGGTCCAGTGAGGAAAGAGGAGCTTTAAAAAGAAATCCTTTGGTTGAAGGGTCTGGATTTTCCATCTAGGAAGTGCTGCTGTCTGAGCAGGGCAGATTCTCACCATTATCCTGGTACCTGGGCAGGGCAGGCAGATGAATTTGCCTTAACTTCCTACTGGAATAAAGTCCTTTTGAAACATCTCAGTCTAAAATGCAGATTCCTTTCCTGCCTGCTGATCTGTCAGTGTCTGTCTCTAACCTGCCTTGATCCCATGGCAGGCACAGTCCCAGTGATTTCTCTTTCCCAAAATCAGCCCTTTATCTCCGCTGTAGAATTAGGAATGTGAGAACATTTGTTTATTTGGGCAAAACAATTTAGCTGGGAGATTCCCTGCCTGCCTTCTGCTGCCAGAGAAAGCAGGACAGCAAGATAAGATGATCAGGCAACCTTACCCACCCAACCACTCTTATTTTCACCCCATTTCTGGCCCGTTATCATTCTTGGGGTTTCTGTGTCCCTCAGGCAAATGTCCATGTTCCAGTGGACTCTTTTCTCTGGGATTTAATCCGAAATGAGATGATAAAACAGCTCCCCATAATGGCAGAAGCAGCTCAGTGTATCCGGGCAGAAGGGCTTAAGACAGCTCTGCTGAGCCACAACTTGTGCCTGTGGGATGGAGAGAGGTTCCTGCCCCTGGACCAACAGCACTTTGATGTGGTGAGTCTGGATGGATCCCAAACGCAGCTCTGTTCCTCCACCTGTAAAAGCAGCAGCTGAAATTCTTTAAGTGCAGGTACCAGATGAGCAGCAGCACAGTTTGGTTGACATCAGTGGAACAGCTTGGGAAAACATTTCCTGACATAATTCCTGCTAGGCACTTGGAGAGGGGCTGAGTGACATTTGCAAATCGACTGCAAAGTGCCCACACAGCCACGAGTCTCTGTGTAACAGGCACAGGCAGCGATGGAGATAAAGGGCTTGGAAGCTGGAAAACCACACAAGAAATAAATGCTATTATTCTGTGCCCTGCCTGCTTTAAAAAACAAACAGAAAAAAGCTTTAAAAGAGTAAAAGCACCCCTTATACTACAAAAAATCCCACTACTCCAACGTGCTGACCTGTGTGAGATGAGGAGCAGGGACCCCTCTCTCAGCACAGTCTCCTCTCCCAGCAGCATCTCTTCTCCCAAAACCCTTCACCTTTGCAGAGATGACACAGATGAGCCATGAACCTCAAGGCTCCAATATCCATGGCCTCTCCAGTGTGTGGTGGTCCTGGAACAGGAGCAACAGCCCTGCACAGCAATTAGTGGGGGAAAAATAATTGAATGTGGATTTCCATTAGCTTTGGCTTTATAATCCATCCTGTAGATTTCTATTCCTGGAGTGTTACCAGAGCAGGGAATGGCTGCTTGGATTGTTCATGGTTGTGAGGGCAGTGGGAGTGTTCAGACACTGAGTCAAAGCTTTTTTGATACAAATTTTGGTGGATGGTTATGGTCAACACAGCTGCAGTGGAGGTGGCTTTGGGGTGGTTGGTGGGTGCAGTGGTCAGGGCACTGCTTTTCCAGAGCCTTTGGAAGGTGCTGCCATCCAAGGCTTCCTTGGCCAATGAGTCTCCCACACTGGGACATCTCACTGGATATCTCCCATGCAAGGACTGGCTGATCCTGCTCGGCTGATTTGAGCTGGGGAGCCAGAGCCAAGGCACTTGGCACCCACACAGTCCCTATCCAGCTCCATGTCCTTCATTTCTGGTTAATTGAACCAGTCTCTTTCCCACCCTCCCATCTCCATTTCCAGCACTGCCCAGATGTTTGTGGGCACAGCAGGCTCATGCATCATCCCTCTGTTGTTGCTGTAGATGGTTGAATCACATCGGGAAGGGATGCCCAGGCCAAATCCTGGGATCTACGAGCTGTGCTTGGAGCGCCTGGGTGTCCAGGCCCAGGAATCCATCCTGCTGGACAGCAGCAGCCAGAACCTGGAGACAGCAGCCCAGCTCGGCATGAAAACAGTGAAGGTACAAAGTGACACAGCCAGGGTGGGATTTGGGGATGGATTTGGGGTCCAGAAGCTGCTTGGTTGGAACAGCTCAGGATTTTCCAGTGGCAGTGGCCACTCTTGCCAAGCCTTTTGTTCCAGCCTGTGCTTGTCCCTGCAGGATGTGCTGGGGTTAAAGCAGGGATTACTGGCAAAGTCTGCTCTGGGCTGTTTCATGTATGGCTCCAAACCCGGTGTAACCTCAGGGAAGTCTCTCTCTTTCCCAGGATATTTTGTCTTCTAGCTGTCACCCAGTGCAACTCTCTCCCTCCTGGTTTCAGGTTGATGATCCAGAAGCAGCACTCAAAGAGCTGGAAAGCCATCTGGGATTTCCTTTGCGAGGGTTTGTTCCCTATACTCGTTCAGTGAGACCAGGCATGGAAATCCCAAAGGATCGTCTGCAAAAGTACCTTGAAGATGTTCTTGGTGCCCACCCAACAGGTACTGCAGGGGGTTTGGCCCTTCCATCAGAAAACCTGGATGTTCTGGAGCCATTGGCTTTTTCCATATGACATATGGATTGAAAAATAATACTAAGGAAAGGCTCCTAATCTCCAAGCAAACAGCACAGCCATTCCAGTTCCAGTGATCCACCACTTTCCCAGAAATGAGAAACAACATTTTAGGACTTCCTCATATGGGAGGGGTTGAGCACAAGTTGTCAAAGAGATGCCAGGAATATTCCTGCCCCGTGAGGCATCTGTGAACTACTGCCATGTTCCTCAGGGGTTTGGGACACAGGCTGAGATCTCAGCCCTAGGTGCAGGAAGGGGATGGAAAACCTGGAGAAGTGCTGACCCTCTGCTCCAACTCCCAGCCCCACTGGAGTTACAGCAGTTCGACCACGGAGAGTCCACCCGGAGCTATTTGGTGAAGTTTGGAGGTCGTTTGCTGGTGCTGAAGAAGGAGGAGGAGCCTCCCGATGGCCCCTCAGGCCCTTCTGTCCCGAGGGAATACAGGTGAGAGGGGTTCTGCTGCAGTTGGCTGTGCCAGAGGCGCTGCCTCAGCACCAGGGCAGCAGGACACGTGGGGAGGATCATTTATGACTTCCCCTTGTTTTCCAAAGTGTGGGATAAGTCTGGGGGCTCTGGGCCATGGGGAGATGTGGGTGTGCTCCTGTCACCTCCCCCAGTCACGGTATTTTAGTGTATTTAAAGCTGAGCCCAGGACTCCGATGTTGTGTGTCTGCCTCCAACACTGCTGTTCCAGGGCTGATTCCCTCGTGCCTCTCTCCCTCCCTGGCAGGGTCCTGAAGGCTCTCTCTGAAGCTGGTGTTCCTGTGCCCCCCGTGCTTGCTCTCTGCGAGGACAGAAGGTAATCCTGGCCCTCAGCTTTCACTCTGTGCTTGATAACTGCAGCCAGATTCCCCCAAAGATGAGGAGAGGAGCCAGAGCTCACAAAGTGCACTGGTCTAATAAACATTTGTGCAGTGTGGAGCTGGAGAAGCCTCTAGAAGTTCAAAGGACAGAATCACTTTTATTTGGCTTGGTTTAGGTGTGTCCTGTTTTAGCAATTAATCCAAATGCTGTCTTTGAAAAGCAGCTACAAAACAATATTGATGGGCTTCCCGCTGACTCAGAGTGCTCAGGTTTGCAATAAAGAAGGGATTTTTTTCCAACTGCCAGACCTCAGACAGCAGTGACAGCAGCAGGTCTGTGACAGGACACCCCTCAGGGCTGCAGCCTGCTCAGATCTCTGCTGGCTGCAGGAATCAGCCTCTGCACTGCAGCTCCATGTGTGTCCACTGCTCCTGGTGTTGGTGAGCAGCCCGACAGCCCAGCTCACACCCACTGCAGGGAGCAGGGAAACAGCTGCTGCTGGAGCCTGGCTCCAAGCTCAGCTTCCTGGGGCTGGAGGGACCAGGGCTGACCATGCCACAGCCATGTGCCACCAGGCAGCCTGGGCTGGGCTCCAGTGGGTGCCCACGTGCTGCTGGGGCCCGTGCAGGTGAGGCCTGGGGGGCACATCCAAGGTGCAGGTGAGATTTGGAGGGTAGTAGCAGGATTGACCTCAGCCCCACCGGTCCCAATTTGCTTCCCCAGCATCCTTGGCACACGTTTCTACCTGCTGGAGCACTGTGCTGGCCGCATCCACCGCGCCGCGGCCCTGCCTGCGGTGCCGCTGTGCCAGCGCCGGGCCCGGTACGGAGCCATGGCACACGTCCTCGCCAGGATCCACAGCCTGGACCTCGGAGCAGCCGCGCTGCAGGACCTCGGGGAGCACGGTGAGAGGAGGCTCTGGGTCCTTTCTTCTCCTGTGTGTCAGCATTTCAAGGGATAGGCAGGATGGACCAAACTGGGCAGGCAGGAAAGGGAAGATGAGCAGTCCAGTCTGAATGCCCAGGTGTGGAGAGCTCTTTAAATCCAGGTTTCCCGTGAGTTCCCAGAGTTCTCCTAGCTCCCTGAGCTTCCTGCCATGTTTATTGCCATCTCTGCCCATTGTAGGTGCAGGAGTAACTTCTTTGTTGCCGTCTCTGACCAAAGATCCCCAAGCATCCCCTCCAGTCCCTCTGCAGAGATAGCTCAGCTTCCTGGAGAAGTTACATTTTTGTCCAGGATTGGATTATTTCCACATGAGTATTAAATCCAGTGCCCAGTTAAGAGTATATGACACCCCTGGAAATTGCAATTAAATTCTTGGAGCTTAACTCAGGGTTCTGGGCTGAGATCTGCTTGGGTGTTTTGATTTTTTCTATGTCTGTTTTGAAGGCTCTTTGTGCCTTTCCCTGGGAGCCTCTGTTCCTCTGTTCCAGGAAATTACATCCAGCAGCAGGTTGAGGCCTGGACAAAGCAGTATCGAGCTGTGGAAACTCAGGTTATCCCAGCGATGGAGAGGCTCCTCCAGTGGCTGCCTCTGCATTTTCCTGACTCCCAGAAGACAACAGTGGTGCACGGTGATTTCAGGTACTGCCCTGGAGCACATCCCAGGCAGGAGAGAGGGACTGAGTGTAAAATGATCCACAAACTCAAAAAGGTGCTGGTTGGGCTGGAGCAGCAGCTTCAGAGCAGCCCAAAAGCTGGGTTTTGGATCAGAGTCAGGGTGAGCATCCCCAGGGACTGAGATTGAGTTTCTTCACCCAATGGCTGCAAATGCTGGTCCAACACTGGAGGATCATCAGCTCTTCCTGCAGTACTCAGGAATCAGCCCTGCTGCTTCTTGCCAGTGGTATTTGGTGCTGAAAGAGTTTGGGTGGCAAAACCTGCCAGGGTTCCAGGTGAAGTCCTGCAGCAGTGGGTGGCTGGGACAGAGGGGAGGGATGCTGTGGTGCTTCTGTGCTGCCAGAGCTCGGCTGGATCCTGCCAGGGCTGTGGGGCTGCGGTGCCAGGTCTGGACCAAGGCTCCTTCCCCGAGGTTCCAGGAGCTCTCTGCACCCTGGCAGGATGGCTGCCTGCTCTGGTTGCTCCCCCGTGGGCTCCTGCCCCCTCATGGGGCTCACAGTGGTGAGGGCTGTGCACAATCTACAGCACATGGCAGGAGCTCTGTGCCTTTGAAATGAGCAGGAGATCCCCTGGACAGTGACTTGCCTGCTTCACTGTGTGGTTACCCTGTCCAGTAGCATGTGCTGCTGATCTGAGGCTCTGACTAACTTGGTTTCATTCTCCAAAGCACAGTTTAGTCCATTATTAACCAGGGAGTTCAATATTGAGTAACCTCCATCCTCTGCTTGCAGAAATTAATGTTTCATTTTGTGCTGCCTTGCAAAGGACTCGGCAATTTTTGAAGAGAGTGAAGAGCACTGAAAGCACCTACTGCTGCTGAGCACTGGGATTTTTCCCTCCTCTGGAGACTTTTCTGATCTCTTTTTCCCTCTGATACAGGATGGACCACCTGGTCTTTCATCCAGACAGGCCAGAAGTCCTTGCTGTGCTGGGCTGGAAGTTTGCCACTCTAGGAGATCCTATGTGTGATTTGGCGAATAACTGTGTGAGCTTCTTCCTGCCAGCCCACTTTAGTGCTCGCAGAGGTACAGAGGGGGCACAGGCACCTTTGGCACACGCAGAGGAACCAGAGTTCAGGACAGATCAGCTCCTGCCCAAGCAGCTCAGCTGGCAGCGGGGCTCAGTGCAGCTGGAAAGGGCTCTGGGTTTGCAGTATTCTCCCTCTCGCTCCAGCTGGGAAGCTGGGCAACTCTTTTGGGTGGGAAAGTTGTGTAGCAGATCAGGAGTGGTTTGAGCAGTAAGTTATGCACTTGTTAAAAAGAAAAATATAGGGTTAGACTGAGAGTTCCATCATTTAGGAGGGATCTCTGTCCGTCACAGTTTCACCCTAACCAGGAGAAGTGCCCTGTGTACGTTTTGGGACACGGGCTGCTGCCAACCAGAGTTCCATATGGAGCCAGCATGGCAGCTGTGCAGGTCCTGGAAGGGTGCAGGTGTCTCCATGGAAGTGCCTGGCTGTGCCACAAGGCTCACACCATCCCTAGGGAGCTCTGAGCTGCTCACAGTCAGCTGACTCACTGTTACCTCTTCCCATCTTCCAGGCTTGAGGGAGTGTGACTTGGAGCACCTGGGAATTCCCACAGCAGAGGAGTATTCCCAGATGTACTGTGGCCTCATGGGAGTGGAGCGCCCGGAGAACTGGAATTTCTACCTGGCCTTTGCCTTTTTCCGCGTGGCTGTGATGCTGCAGGGACGTCACCGTGGCTCCCTGGCAGGTGAGGAGCCCAGCCAGGCCAGCGGTGCCCTGCACAGCCGTGGGCACAGAGCTGCCTCCCTGCTCCAGCACAGGCCTGTTCCTGGTTGCTGTTTGTGCTCTGGGGTCTTTTCTTTCCTGGGAGAGCTGAGCAGAGGCCAAAGCTGGGAGCCCAGAGCTGTGTCCTACAGATGGAGCTCTCAGACCTTCCAACTCAGCACCAGCCTTGTGAGGGACTCACGAGGAGGTGGTGAGAACTCTCGGTGCTGTTTGTCTGCACGCATCAGGTGTGGCCTTGGAGCCTTTATCAGAATTACATTAGGTGTTATTTTCACATCCCTTAGAGAGCAGTTTCCCGGAGTGCTGCTGGGCTGGCCCAGACGTGGGCACGTGGTCCTGTTTGGGATGTGACTACATAACACAGACTCTTCCAAACAAGTGTCCTGTTCTCTTGTCCCCAGGGAGGCCAGCTCCAGGTGACAGCAGCCCCAAGGATGCAGAGTTTGTGGCTGAGCTGGCTTGGGATTTTGCCGTAAAAGAAGGATTCCGTGTGTTTGAGAGCCTCCCCCCCACAAAGCTGCTCGCACGACATTCCAGCAGCTGGGCTGGGCAAGGGCCGTTCCTGAGCAGGAGTTACAGCACCTGGGCACGGCCTGGGGCACCCCTGTGCCCGAAGTCCCCCTGGTCACTCCCCCCAGCAGCCCGTTGGGGATGGCCCAGGCTCTTTGCTGCAGGATGGAAAATATGGGCATCCAGTGGGGCTTTCCGAGTTCCCATTCCAGAGGGACTCCACGTTCTCTGCCAGAACTGCAGGTGAGACATCTTCTGTCCTGAAGCTGCTTTGCTGCACCTGCCCCAGGGTGGGCATTGTGGCCTCCAAGTGTCCTGGCTCTCCTGATCATGTCAGACATTTGGCACCCCTGGAGTCCAGTGGCTTGGAGGAAGAGGGCTGGGTTCCTATGGCTGTAACAGAGTTCATATCCTGGGAAACAGTGATTTTGGAAGCTGGCACTCCCTTCCAAGAGGAGCAGATTAACACCAGCCCAGCTGTGGTCAGTGGTGCTGCTCCCCCAAGGTCCTGCTGTCCGTGCTGATGGTGTGCCCAGAGCTTAGCTTGGACTGGGGTTTTCAACAGTCCAGGAGGAAATGGTTGTTCCTTCCCTTTCCCTGTGCAGGGAAGCCTCACTGATGTCTCTCTGGGAAAGGCCGAGTTCATTCCCTTCACTGTGTCTCTCCAGTGCTTCCCTGGGAGGTCCCTCAGATGGGGCAGGGAGCTGCTTGCACCTCCCCAGCTTCCATTCACAGGGTGAGTGGAAGCAAACAGCCCCACCTTTGGGCTGCTACCAGGATTATATTCTTAATTATTATAGTGACATTATCAAATTCTAGTAGGTTACTTAACCTCCTTTTAGCTGCCAAAAAAATACCCAGGTGCCCTTCCAAAATGTTTCCTTGTGCTCCGGCAGAAACCAGCAAATGCCAGCGTGTCAGGGCACTTGGCAGCAGATCCAGGGAAGCAGCAGCTGTGGGGAATTTGGAGGTGCTGAGATGAGCAGATCTCCTTGCCCTTCCTCGAAACATTCATCTTTGCCAAGTCTCCAAACATCAGGATTGCCACTCTGTCTACTCCATGCCTTGGCCTTGTGGAGATGCTGCTCCTGTGTGTGGCACCCCAGAGCCCCCTCATCCCTGTCACCTCCACATCCATCCCACTGCTCTTCCCCTTGGCATCCTCCCTGCGCTGTCAGCCTTTGCTGTGGAAGTGTTGTGAAAGCCAGGGGAGGAGTTCTGCTGCCTGCAACAGCGAGATAATGCAGGGGACTGTTACACAGCCAAATATTCCCAGCCTGGAACTGCCACGGTGCTCCAGAGCTGGGCAAGGGCAAGGGCAAGGCTGCCCCGTGCCAGCTGGCACTGCCAGGGAGAGGTTCATCCCTGGGAGCTTGGCAGCCGGGTGCCCTTGGCTGAGGCATTCCTGGCCGAGCAGGGCAGGGCCTCAGCTGATGCTGCCACATCCCGCTCCGCCACGTGCTGCTGGGGCACGCCGATCCCAAAGGCGGCCTGTCCCGGCTGTTCCCTGGGGAGATCCTCTCCAGAGGAGCAGAGGGAAGCTGTTTCTCCTTCAGAGCCGTGGCTGGCTGCCAGAGGGGCCAGCACCAGGGGCACCACACCATCTGATGTGTCTCATCCTCTTCCCCCAGGCAGAGGGTGCCAGGACCAAGGCAGGGGCTCTGATGGCTGCACAGGCCCTGGATCAGGGCAGCCAGGTGAGCAGATTCCTGAGGCTTGAGCCTTCCCTGACCCAAAAACAGCAACGCTGGGATCCCTGCCTTTTGGGGCCTCCTCCACCTCACTGCAGTTTGGGGCCTGTGAGCATGAGGGGTGATTTGTCCTGTTTGGAAAAACCCTGGGACACTGCTGCCGTCCTGCCCTGGTCCTGCAGCCCTTCGTGTGCCCACGTGGGCTGTGACCTCGCTCTCCCACAGGTCCCTGGAGCAGAACATCCCTGCAGTGCAGATCCCAGCCTGGCACTTCCCTTGGACCTGAGTTCCACGTCTGGCTGAGGGTCCTGGAGGGTTCACAGGACAGGACTCTCCACACCAGAGCCGAGCCAGGAGCTGCAGCACCGGGAAACCTCGGATGGGGACCCAAACCAGCCACTCTGGCATGGGAGAGGCCGTGCTAAGGGCAGCCTGTGAGCTTCTCCATTCTGGTGGTTTTTGTTGTTATCTCTACTCAGTGCTTTTATTGCCTGGCTCAATGCAGGGCAAAATCCATCCTTGGATCCTGAGGCTGCAGGAAGTCAGTCCTGCAGCTGGGAGAGTTGGTTGGGAATGACCTGGCTGGGAGTGCAAGACTTGGTTTTGGGAATAAAGAGCATGGACTGGCATGTCTCTCCTCCTTCAGCACAACCTCCAGCAACTTGCAGATGCTGGAAGAGTCCTTGGTGGTGGGAGGAACCGAATCCAGTCCTCGAGGTCTGTGGATTCAGGGAAGACTCCGGAGCTGAGGCAGTGCCTGTTCCATGGAGCTGGGAGAAACTGGGAGGACTCCATGGTCCCATGAGCACGGTGGATCTCTGGGGTCTCTGTGGGGACCATGGAGGATGGAGACTGGGTCCGTGGGGCTTTCAGTGCTTCACGGAGGCCAGAGCAAGGGGAGAACTGTGGGAACAACCATGGTAACTTCACGAGCACGAGCCATTTATATGTAGTATTAATTAAAAATTAAATTAGTAGGCAGTTCTTTGGATTCCCCAGCTCCTCCAGCGTGGGAGCAGCCTCACAGCCCATCTGCCCGGGGTGGCCACCACCTCCCAGCCCGCAGGGGCACCAGGGGTGCTGCGGAGGAGCCCTGGGGGCCGTGCTGGCTCTCAGCACCGGGACCACGAGGCTGTAAGGGAAGCTGGTAACCTGAGCCTTGGATTCTCCCAAGCTCCAGGGTGAAATTCCACCTCAGCCTGAAGCACTTGGCTCTGCTGTGGAAGGGGGAGGGAGCTGAGCCTGTATCTGCCCAGCCCAGCCATTTGGGATGGTTTCCCAGCAGGCACCTGACTCCCGCACCTCCCATCTCCCTCAGGCAGGCTCAGGGGCTGAGAGCCGGGGCTGCCCTGAAGGGTTTTAGTGCTGCTGGATCTGTCTCCAAGCGCCAGGGGAGGGAAGGGGCTGCTCGAGAGAAGCCAAAGCTTTATTTAACACAGGACTAGCGCTCAGTGTCGTGCGTTGTCCATGCCGGGATCAGCAGAAGACACAGACAGGACACGCAGGGGAGCCGAGTCCCGAGCTGGAGCTCAGCTCTGTGATGTGCCCTGTGGGTACCCTGAGCCGCTCCCCCTGGGAGACACGGGCACATCTCTGCCGGTAAAACAGGTCTGGCATCTCCCACAGGTGCCTGAACACGCGCGGGGCTGTAACGGGAGGGAGAACACACCAGAACAAGAGGTCCTTGCGAGTGCCTCCTCCGAAAGGACTGCCCAGGAGCCACTGCCCGGGAATCCGTCACCCTTCAAGGGATACGGGCGGACGAGGATGAGAGGCTGAGATCCAGCACAAGAGGATTTATTTTCAGCTGATGCGGGAAACACACGGCCTAATCCATGTCCTGCTGGATAACCTCGGGCGGGCGTTTTCCCTCTCTGGGCTGTGCTGATCCTCCCTGCACCAAAGGGCTGATATTCCCCTCTGCCCAGAGAAATGCCTGGAAAGTGCAAATGCAGAAGCCTCCAGCAAGACTTTCAGCGACCTGGGTCATCCAGGACAGAGGGTGAAACTATTCCTGGACTCATATCCTACAATTTTTCTGTCCCCTTTAATAAACCAGAGCTTTCCCTTCACAGACCCCTCATTGAAGAAGCCAAAGAGGTGCAGTCTCTTACACAGGGTAATCCCACAGGTCTTTTTTTAGAGGTTAAAAACTCTTTGTGTTTTTGGTTTGTGGCTTCCTTAGCGATGGTGATGATAACCAGAGCACACCTCTGTTCCCTGCGCGTGAATCTGCACTTGGATACGCTGAAGTTGCACTAGGCAGCTAAAACAAACTAGAAAAAAAGCCCTTTAGCCACTGCTGGGAGCGATTTCACAAAGCCTCTCATTTGCATTCACCGAGAAACTCCCTGTTGTGAAAGCGCTTCCCTGGCTTTGTTCCACTGCCCCTACACACGGGAGGGGTTTTTGGATGCCTGGGTGGACGGTAATGGTGGCACATCCATGGAACCGGGGATCCAGGTCCCCAAATCCCCCCTCATCACCTTCCTTCAAGAGTAACCAGCTCAGCGGAGATGTTTCGGGGTTTTCTTTTCTTTTTTCCTAATTGTTGCCTGCAATTAGGCACAAAGTTGTCTGGGCATGGACAGGGAGAGGACAGGGACAGGGACAGTCAGTGCCGGTGCTGGACACGGATGAGGCACCCCCGGTGCACCAAACCAAGCCTGACTTGAGCTGAACGGGGCTGAACCGACCCGAATGGTTCTGAGCCCAGCTGAGCCACGCCAAGCTGATCCGAACAGAACCNGGGCGGAGCGGGGCTGTCCCGAGCTGCGGGGCCCGGCCCGGCCCGGCCCAGCTGAACTCAGCATGCTGCGGGCGGCGGTGCGCGGCTCCCGGCTCTGCCCGGCCCTGCTCCGGGCTCCCTTCTCGGCCGCCGCCGCCTCCCCCATCCCGGCGCCCAACCCGCGCCCCGACATCGCCTATAACAAGGTAGGGCCGCGCTGGGAGCCCGGGGCAGCCGCGCCGGGCCGGGGTGTCCGCGGCTCCCGTGCCCGCCGATGGAGCGCGGTGCGGGGCTGGGCCGGCCCGGGGTGACGCTGAGCCCGGAGCAGCCGGGGATTCGGGCCCAAAGCCTCGGGAAAGAGCAGCCCTGGCTGCAGCCGCAGCTGCGGGGCACAGGGGTTGTGTCCCAGCGCCGCCGGGCTCTGTCCCCATCCCCATCCCCGCGGTGGGTTCAGCAACCCCGCATCGGTGCTAACAACCTATGGAGAAAACGCAGAGAACGGGCGCGGGAAGGGAGGGGAAGGTGCCTGGCTGGTTATCTGCAGAGACCAGACCCTTGTTCCAGGAAAATCCTGCGGGATCACCTGTGCGAGGTGCTGGTGGAAGGCAGCATTCCAAGGCACCCGGCCACTCCTTCCCCGGTGGCCGTGCCCAGGCTCCTGGTGGTTGTCTGAGCGTTCAGCAAGTTCTTGGCGAGCACCACGATCTTTGCACTCTCACTCCCTTGCCATGGACACGGAAAAAAATTACCTTTAGAAAGAAAGAGTTGGTGAAAAGCTGCTGTTAGCACCTGGTTTTGGTGCACGGGGAGCCTAAAATCGGTTAATCCGGGAAATAATAGAATCAGTGACGTTGGAAAAAACCCTTAAGGCTCATAAGTCCGTAAGAAATGCTGTAAAAGCTCTCGTGCTCTGGACAAAATCAACTCAGTGTATTGTCCATGCCTAAAGCATTTTCCCGCTTCTCAGTCTCCTGAGCTTCCCAGTGTCCCTGCACAGCTCCAGCCAGGCTTCCAGCTTTTGCAAGGACCTACCAAGATGGGAACCTCTTCCAATTCACGTGCTGTTTGCTGAGCTGTGAATTCCTTTATTCACTTGAGGCTGTGTTGTGTGCTTTTAGGCTAAAGTATCTCCTTCATATTGCTGCAGGTTTGGAGCCCACACAAGTCAAGTTAAGCCCTTTTAATTAACCAGGCTCCTCAGATGCCATCAAAGAACCAAAGCTCCCCCTGATCTCCCTGGGATCTGGCTCGAAGGCTCAGCCCTGCTTGGTTTTTTCCTTGCAGATTTTCATAAATAACGAATGGCACGATGCAGTCAGCAAGAAAACCTTCCCTTCCATCAACCCAGCCACGGGAGAAGTCATCTGCCAGGTGGCTGAGGGCGATAAGGTAAATGTTGGAATGAGATGGGTTTGCTTTCCATGGGAGCAGGTCCAGAGGGGTTGCAGAGGAAGACACCACCCCACGTCTCACCTGGGCAGCTCCATGAGGGCCGTGTTTGCAGCAGGGTCTGATCTATGCAAACACCACATCAAGTGCTGCTTGTGTTCTTCCTTGACTACTGCTTTAAAAAAAAAAAGAAATGGTGCGGAATAAAGTCATGTAATCATACCCTGCCTTATGCAAGGCCCTCCTGGGAGTCTGTGGCAGAGCTGAGGTGGTGTTTCCCAGCAATTTTGGGTTTTTCTTACAGCCTGGAAAGTTGTGTGTGTTCCCCAAGGGAGGAGTGAGTGAGGAAAACCCTTTGTTGTTTGCCTCTCTGTGGCAGTCTGGCTTGTCCTGGCGAGACCATTGCAGCAAGCCAGGACAGAGAACCAAGCAGGAACCAGCAAATGCCCTGGCAGGACAAAATCACAGACCAGAGACAGCTGATCAAGGAAAAAACCCCTTTAGACTGGACTCTGAAAAAGTGCCAAAAGCAGACTTCCAGAGCTTTTTCCACACCTCGTTCTCGGATGCAAATTTTAACCCAGCAGGTGACATTGCAGAAATATCCCGACGATATTTGCACTCCGTGTAGCTGAAATAACAGAGGGTGAGCACAGGCAGAGGTTTGGCTGCACAGCTGTCGCACCCATCTGGTCCTCGGCCATTCCTGCTCCTTCCTGCTCACGATGCAGCCCGGGTGGCAAAGCTGTGTTTGTGCTGAGGCTGGTGCCCATGGGCAAAGGGGCCCGGGGGCTGTACCCGTGTGCTCCCCTGCCCGGGGATCCAGGCGTGCCTTGCAGTGGGGCAGCTGCCAAGGCTGCGGGTTCTTCCCCAAAAGCCTGGCAGGAGCAGCCTCTTGTGCTGTTTGGCTGGAGGCCGTTTTCTCCGGGAGAGGTTTTGTTGTTTGCAGAGAGGGCGTGGGGCCGGTTACTCCTTCCTCACCCCTTGTCCCCCTTTTCCTGGGCTCCCCCGCAGGCAGATGTGGACAAGGCCGTCAAGGCCGCCAAGGCAGCGTTCCAGCTGGGCTCTCCCTGGAGGAGGATGGATGCGTCTCACCGCGGGAAGCTGCTGAACCGTCTGGCTGACCTGATCGAGAGGGACCGCGCCTACCTGGCCGTGAGTGTGCTGCAGTGCAGGGACTGGAAACCGCGGGGGGCTGTGTCCACTGGGTGGGCTGGGGGCTTCATGCCCAGCGCAGGCTGTGGGACAGACTTGCAAAAGGTGGGGAAGTACTTTTGGGAAGCTGAGAGCAAAAGGCCGACACGCAGGACAGATCCAGCAAACTGGGAACCGACTCAAAGCTGTACATGTGATTTCCCCCCCGGCTCTTCAGGAAACCTCTCTGTGTTTTGCAGGCACTGGAGACTCTGGATAATGGGAAACCCTATGCCATCTCCTACCTGGTGGATTTGGACATGGTGGTCAAATGTCTCAGGTGGGTTTGGAGGCCACAGGTGTTGTGGGGTCTGGATTTGACTGATCTGGTTTCTTAGCAGACACTTTGGGTTTACTTTTTGCCGTAATTCCTCTGACTTCCCAAAGTCACACGAAGGGTGGTGATCTGTTACAGCACAGAAATGACAATGAGAGACACAAATATTTCCATTTCCTGTCCATTCTTTAAATCACCTGTTTGGGAAATACCTGCTTCGGGTTGTGTTTTCTGAAGTGACTGAAAAAGAGAAGAAAGCAAATAGCTGGAGGAAGTCTCTCTTATTTTCTGTTGGCAGCAGACTTGTTATTTTAATTCCAGTGACCAAATTGTTATTGTTTCCAGATACTTTGCAGGCTGGTCAGATAAATTCCACGGCAAAACCATCCCGTTAGATGGAGACTTCTTCTGCTACACAAGACACGAGCCAGTGGGAGTTTGTGGACAGATCATCCCGGTGAGTAAAATGCAACAGCAGTTCCCACAGCACTGCAAGAATTCAGTGTTACAGTGCAAGTTCCCCTCTGTTGGTAACCACTGCTTCCTCCCAGGGGTGAACAAGGTCGGGCTTGCACCAGCTGGGAGGGCTCTCACTTCACTCTGGGAGTTCAGAACTGCCTGTTGGTTTCACGGGCTCTGAGTGAGGTTTACTTTGTATCTGCTGATTAAAAAAGAAAAGGGGCTTTAACCCCATTTATAAGAATTACCTGACTTAGAACCACAATTAAGTTTAAACTACTATCTAGAATTAACTCCAAAATTCTGTGTGACGAGGAAAGATGCAAGGCTCTTCCCTAAGTGCTGCTTTGAGTGGAGCTCACTGGTTAATTACTGATTAATCAGAAACTTTTAAGTTCACACCAGCAAATCTCTCTTTGTTTTTCAGTGGAACTTCCCGCTGTTGATGCAGGCCTGGAAACTGGGGCCTGCCCTGGCCACTGGGAATGTGGTTGTGATGAAAGTGGCAGAGCAAACCCCCCTGAGTGCTCTCTACGTGGCCAATCTGATCAAAGAGGTGAGGACAAGGCCAGGATTCCATCACCGCTGGAGACAGGAGCAGGGAAGGGCTGCCTGCAGGAAGGCTGGGTTGTCCTGGGTCTCTCAGCAGCTGATTTAGCAAAAAAAAACCCCTTGTTCATATAAATGCGTGTGCAGATGATGTAAGTCTTGATTAGGAAAGGACTCTTTGAGGTTTGATTAGGTAATGAACTTCAGGGTGATCAGAAAGAGGTCATACATCTGTATTTATATCTATATCTGTAAATATACCTTCAAATTGGGATGTGGGGTGGGAAGAGGAGTTGTGTCCTGGTTATTGCAAAGAGCATTAAAATAAAGCCCTGGGAAATCAAAGGAGTAAAGGCTGCTGCTGTGGGAGCACAGAGGAGGGCAGTGGAAGCCTTGGTGTGTAAAAGGAATAACGTTTTGCTGTGTCCTGCTGGGAATTGCCAGGCTGGATTCCCCCCGGGCGTGGTGAACATCGTCCCTGGCTACGGCCCCACGGCCGGGGCTGCCATCTCCTCCCACATGGACGTCGATAAGGTGGCCTTCACCGGCTCCACAGAGGTAAGGGAGCACCTGAACCCTCAGACCACAAATACCTCATTGCTGGATAAAACACCGGAGGTGCTTTGCCCTCTACACCTCATTTAGAGTCGATTCCAGGGTGTGACGTGTATTTTTGCATTACATAAGACTCTTTTGTTCTGATTTGACTCTTTAGAATATTTCCTATTGTTTCCCTTGAGCTGCTTCTTACTGGAGGGGAAACTCTGGGCAGACTTAAAGCCCTGACAATGAGGGGATTAACGCTGAAGTGCTGAGTGAGATGTGAACCCAGAGCCCTGCCAGGCCCTGCCGATGTGGGAGTTAATTCCAACAGCTGCTCTGCTCTCCCCGCAGGTTGGACACCTGATCCAAAAGGCTGCAGCAGAGAGTAACCTCAAGAGGGTGACCCTGGAGCTTGGAGGGAAGAGCCCGAATATCATCATGTCTGATGCAGACAGTGAGTAGCTGCTGTGCAGAGTTTGATCTGGGCCTGTTACCTTGGCCACTTCCAAGCAGAGCTGGAGGGGAAAGGAAAGGGAAGGAAAGTTCTCCTGTGTTGTGTAAGGCACCACTCTGTGCCTCCTGCTGCATTTGTGTATCAGCACTTCTCCTCTCCCACTTCTTTTCCCAGTTCTGGAAAGTTCAGTGTCAACAAACAATAATTGTTTCAGTATCTTCCTGCAGTCCTTGCTCCAGGTTTTTTTTCATTTCTCTTGGAGCACACCACTCTTTTCCTCTCATATGAAGTCCTGCTTCCCTCGTCCCCTGAATATAAACTCATTTTTGGCCTTGATGAGCCAACACCCGGCGTTTTACATGGCAGGAAGGAAGGAAAAAAATTTGTCCTGAATACCTGATAATTTCCAATGAGAACTGTAATCTGCCTCAGATATTTTTCTCTTGTCTGGGTTGCTTTAATAGACCCTCATAAAAATCAAATCTGTAACTCCTGCCCTACCAACCTATGGCAAATGCTGTCAACTGAAAGGACTTTGTATCCCCAGCAGTCTGTTATAATTGTTCTAAAGAAATCACGGACTCTGTTGGGTTGATTTGCTTATTTGTTTTCTCTCCCCCATCCTAGTGGACTGGGCTGTGGATCAAGCCCACTTTGCCCTGTTCTTCAACCAAGGGCAGTGCTGCTGTGCTGGCTCCAGGACGTACGTGCAGGAGGACATTTACAACGAGTTTGTGGAGAGGAGCGTGGAGAAGGCCAAGGCCAGGGTGGTTGGAAACCCCTTTGACTTCAAAACTGAGCAGGGGCCTCAGGTGAGAGCAGGAAACAGCCCTGAGCTGTTATCTCGTTAAATAGTCCCAACCTGGAGGCATCGTGTAGGTTAGAACGGGAGTATCCTTTGGTCTATTGATTAACCAAATTTGAGCTGTGCCCATTATCTCATTACTCCACGAGGGAGGAGTTAATTAACCATCTGGATGATTCCAAAACCTCCACTTGACGCTGGCATTTAAAAATGATCATTTCCCTTTGGAGATGCCTTGGCAACCTGTTGAAATAATGAATTGCTGGAGCACAGCAGGTCGGAGTGTAACCTTTTTTCCAAGTGTGTGTGTCCCCTCCTGGCTCTTAGGTGGACGAGGAGCAGTTCAAGAAGATCCTGGGCTACATCAGCACGGGGCAGCGGGAGGGAGCCAAGCTGCTGTGTGGTGGCAACCCCGCTGCAGACAGGGGCTACTTCATCCAGCCCACGGTCTTTGGGGACGTGCAGGACAGCATGACCATTGCCAGGGAGGAGGTGAGTCCTGCAGCACCCCCTGTCCAGCCCCGTCCCACCTCTTGATGCAAAAACCCCCAGGGTTACAAGCACTGGCTGCTGATGAGATGTGAAACTCGAGGTTTCTCCGTGTTACATTATCTTCCCTTCTGGTTACATCCTTGGCTGGTTGTAGCAGGGGAAGTGTTGCTGAATTTCATGTCCTGTGGGACTCTTAGCACACAAACACAGCCCCACACCCCGCACGGCCTCCCTGCGATCCATTTACACTGATTTTTCCCATGCTCTGCTTGGATTTTGCAGATATTTGGGCCAGTCATGCAGATCCTGAAATTCAAAACCATTGAGGAGGTCATTGAGAGAGCCAACGACTCCAAGTACGGCCTGGCAGCCGCGGTGTTCACCAAGGACCTGGACAAAGCCAACTTTGTGTCACAGAGCCTGCGGGCTGGGACAGTCTGGTGAGCCCGCCCTGCCTCCTCCCACAGCTGCTGGGAGCTCCCCTGGGTGCTGCCGTGGGATTGATCTTTGATAGCCTGTCTCTCCTTTGGGTCTAATTTTACATGGGCTGTGCTCAGAGTAATGCCAGAGCTTCAGGTGTAATGGGAACTTGGTAAGGTTTAGGTGTATTTTATATATCTATGTTTATTTAGGGTGGAGCATCTCTCCTGTGAGAGTGGTTATCTGGGAGGGTTCAGCCTGGAGAAGAGAAGGCTCCAAGGAGACCTTAAAGCCCTTTCCAGGGCCTAAAGGGGCTCCAGGAGAGCTGGAGAGGGACTGGGGACAAGGGATGGAGGGACAGGACACAGGGAATGGCTGCCCACTGCCAGAGGGCAGGGCTGGATGGGATATTGGGAAGGAATTCCTCCCTGTGAGGGTGGGAGGCCCTGGCACAGGGTGCCCAGAGCAGCTGTGGCTGCCCCTGGATCCCTGGAAGTCACAGCTGAGGGTGGCAACCCGGACACTTGGCCCTGGAGTAATGAGAGATGTGGGTGGAATCCGTGATTCCGTGTCCTGCCCGATAAATTCCGGTGTTGACTCCTTCTGGTGGCAAACACAGGAATCCTGCCCAGAAATCCCAGCCTCCCTCTGCTGTGGGCAGCTCAGGTGCTGCCACAGGGCTTTTCCCGGAGCTCCAGGGGTTTCATCCTTGCTTTCCCTTCCAGGATAAACTGCTACGATGTGTTTGGTGCCCAGGCTCCCTTTGGAGGCTACAAAGCCTCAGGGAACGGGCGGGAGCTGGGAGAGTACGGCCTGGAGGCCTACGTGGAGGTGAAAAATGTGAGTAGCCCTGGATCCAAGGCCTTCCCAACCCTCTGCTGTAGCTCCAAATCGTCTTTGTGCCTGTTGGTGTGGGCTGGGCTCAGAGCTGAAACCAAACTGTGACCCAAACCTTGAGCTTCCCCCTCTCCTTGAGCCTTCCCAGTCTCCAAACCCGTCCCTGACTGGGATACACTGGGTGGTCTCCTGCCTCTCACCCTTCTTATGAATACCCCTGAAAACTCTCCAGAAAAAAATATGTATTTTTCTTCTCTCCAGAAAAATAATTTTTTTTTTTGTGATAAAACTTTGAAAATGTACTTTAAAATTTTTAAAATATAACTTTTTGTTTCCCCCTAGGTGACAATCAAAATCCCACAGAAAAACTCCTAAAAGGACAAGCAGCCTTCTCCATGGAAATAATTATGCAGCTTCATGGCACAAAAAGGAAAGCTCTTCTCAACACACAACATTTAGTATGCAAAAATCTGTAACTCTGCATTAAGAGGTATTTTTTAGATGTTTAAAGAAGCTTTTGTTAAAAAAAAAATACAAACAAACTGCTTGGCTTTATCTTTTTAAAATACCAAATACAGTTGGTTGAGCACTAACAAGATGGGTGGGTTTTGGGTACATTTTGGGTATGTATTGTATGGGTGCAATCACCCATAGGAGAGGGGTGTCATCTTTACATCTCTATCAGATAAATAACCTTATTTTTCCCCAGAAATCATTTAAATGTTTGTTTAGTCTAGGAGGGTTTATATAATAGAAAATAAAAACTACGTGTTGGCTTACAGAAGTAGGTCTATAACCCTTGTCCTATTAAGTAAAAATATGTTTCTCTTCTGTGAGCAAAGTGAACTGAGTTCAGTGTGTACCTGGGTCAGGAAGCAGCGTGAAATCTGTGAGGAAAGTGCTTTTTGTTCCGTCCTGCTCCTTGTAGCCGCTGCAAATAAACATTTCTTGTCTCAGTGCCGTCAACCCTACGTTTGTTGGAGATTTGTGCCAGTGAGCCCAAGTGCACACACATCCCCGCATCCATAATTTTTAAGGAATTTCGCTGACTTTCTGCCCTGCCCGCTGTCCTTGCGTTGCCTTAACGTCACAGGCAAAACTACAGCGGATACCTGGCCCCAGCGCGGCTGGAGGTGCGAGGGGGCTCTGAGCCTGCCTGAGGGCGGTGGCACCGCCCTGGGACGCACGCCCATGGTGTGATTATTGGGGAAGAGGGCTCGGAGCGGGCTCTGAGGCGCCTTCTCGCCGCTCCCCCTCACGACCCCACCAGCAGCCATTGCCGCCCCTCAGGCGGGCGGGCGCCCGAGATCTCGCGAGACTTCCAGCCACCCGGCCCATCCGACAAGAGGCACCCCGAGATCTCGCGAGACCTCCAGACACCCCGACGAGCGCCAATTCCCCTCGTTAGGTCGCGCGGACCGAGATATCGCGAGACTTCGCTTTGCCCCG
>VZRO01001509.1:291409-314891 GCA_013397915.1 Daphoenositta chrysoptera | reverse complement strand
GCTGGGGTCGCCGGGTCACGGGGGCCGCGTGGCCGATTTTGGGGTTATTTTAAAGGGAAGGAGAGGTGGCTCGCTCGGCGCAGGGGGCGAGGCGGAGGATCCCGCGAACCGAGCGCCCCAACTATCGAAACTTTTTGTTATGGATACGGTTTAGCGAACAAAGGAGTTGGTGTTCGTCGGCTCCAAGTTCTAGAGTTCTCTTGTTAATTAGTATTCTGTCTTCTGCTGGGTAATGATTCTCTCACTGCCCGGGTTAATTAGTGCCACGCTCGGTCCCTCTCCGCCTTGGGGTCGGGGTTTTTCCTGGCTCGGGGTCTCTGAGTTGGTGATCGCGATCTGGCCCTGCTGGAATCACCTTTTACCCAAGGGGAGATTATTTCAACACAGATGCAGAGTTGGGATTTTTAGTTTCTTCCTTACCTTGGGGGTTCTGCCCAGTGTCCTGGTGGCCCATAAATTTCGCATTCCTTGTGTCCAAAGCCTTCTTCCCAAGCTTTGTTAACCGTCCCCAGATCTAAGATCACTGAAACACGTCAAGCCCTAAACCTTAACAAGGCGATTCCACCACCAGGTGATTTGCTTTTCTAACACCTGGACATCACTCAGAGCTTGTTGGCTGCTCCGTTTGACGGATTAAATCTGGTTGATTAGGCTTGAAAGCTGCAAAGATCAAACATCAAAGAACAGCCTTTCCTAAGACAACTTTCCCACTTTTTCCAGCAGTCAGGACCCTGTTTCCTAACCCTCTTCTCATTCTGGCAAACTGTTTCCTTTTCCTGACTCTTGGGATGTCAGGCAGCCTTCCCAGAGCTCCTGTTCAGGTGCTGCCATGGAAAAAACCACTCTGGAGTGTGGGATCCAGGGTTTCAGGCTGTGAGCTCAGGATCCTTCTGTGCCCTGGCTGGGTGGGTTTTCCTGGGGGAGCTGGGGAATTCCCTTTTGGGATAAAGGGATGTGAACTCATGTTTTCAGGCCTCTCTGGAGGTTCTTTACCTCGTGTAATTGATAAATCCCGGAAAAGTTTGGGTTGGAAGGACCTTAAATCCTTAATTCCATGGGCAGGGACACCTTCCACTCTCCCAGGTTGTTCCAAGCCTTTTCCAGCCTGGCCTTGAGCGTTTCCATATTGAAAATCGGTGGGGTTTGCATTAGAAAAGCCCAGAGGAGAAGGAAATCTAAAGAGGTTGTAATTAACCCTTGAGATTAAGTGTCAGGATTGTTCCCTGTGTTTTTCTTGGCACAGTCCAGGGAAGGAGCCATCCTGAAGGCTTGGGGGAATAAAAAGGATCTAAGTATTTCTGTGGTAATTCATGTGAAGGTGAAGGTCCACATCAGAACTCTTGGGGTTTAAAGCTGAAAAGCTGAAGCAGTTGTGGAAGTGTTGGGACAGTTCTGTGCTCCTGCTCCTCCCGGTCTGGAGAGATTCCCTGGGCAAATCCCTGGAATTCTGGGCACAGTCTGAATCTACCCCATAATTCAGTACTTTCATACTTCATGCTGATTTTTCTGCCTCTCACATCCTTGGATTAGATGAGGTTTGGTTGGTCTCAGCTCAGGTTCAAGGTCCGGGATTCAGGACAGTGTGGGAACCGAGGGGAGGCTGAAGGAGCAGGAATTCCCCAGGATGTGGCATTGCTCTTGTTGGATCCATGGAGTTTGTCCAAGCAGCAGCACCCTGCACTCCCTCAGGTTACTCCGGAACTTCCAAAGCTCCTTATTTCAAACCTTTTCCCATCAATATCCAGTGGAATCCTGGAATCAGTAAGGTTGGGAAAGACCTTTCAGATCAACAAGTCAGAAGGGGCTGAGCAATCCCGATGTGTGTGAAAGGAGCTCGGTGGAATCCGGGCTGGGAGAGCTCTGGGAATGCTGCTTTTCCAGGCTCTGGGCATCCCAGACTGCTGACTCTGCACTTTGGGAGGGTGCCCAAGCTGTTGGCTGAGGCTTGGTGGGAGGGAATTTTGCTGCTGGAGAGATCCCAGCTCCAAGTGGGAGTGAAACTTTGCTGTAATTCCGTGTATTTCCTATCATTATCCCCTTTTCCCACTGAAAATTAATGTGAGGAGGTTTCAGGCTCCTTTCAGAGGGAGAGCAGAAAGGAATTGCACCCCTGCAGGTTTTTTTGGAAGTGCTCATCCTCTCTTCCCAGCCACAGCAGATGAATGCCAGCTGAGCCAGCCTGGAAGTTTGGAGCTGGGCAGGGGATTCCCAGGTGTGGAGCTGAGCCCTGGAATTCCATACCATTCCAGGAATTCCATCCAAGCCAGGAGACAAAGCCTTTGTGCTTCCCAGCTGAAACACTTTGATATTTTCAGATCCATTGGTGCTTTTAAAGCATTTCCAGCTGTTTGGGATCAGAATCATGGAATCCTTGAGGTTGGAAAAGACCCCCGAGGTGGTGGAGTCCAACCTTTGCCTGACAAATGTGAGCTCCTGGTGCTGAAGTTGGAGCTCCCGTTCCTGAGCTGGGAGGTGCCAGTGATGCTGGGCATTGCTGGGCATCAGAGCTCCCAGATCCTGCATTTGGTGTCATTTGTGCTTCTTGACCTCTGAATTATTCATTTTAACTCCTGAGTTGTGAAGCTGCTTTGGCATGAAGGTTGGGATTCAAATTTAAAAAGTGCAGGACATAAAATGGTTGCTTTTTTCTTTAAAACGATGGTAAATACACAGAATAGGAAATAGAAATTAAATGCTCATTAATGCCCTCCTAAAGTTGTGTTTTCATCCCACCCCTGCTGCTTTCAGTTCTCTCCAGCAGGAAAATTAAATCAGGAAAATTAAATCAGCTTTTTCCTAATAAGCTCCTCACAAGTGAAATTTATCTGAGTTGAATTGATAAGAAATTTCTTTGAGCTCCTCCTGAAAACCACAAATGTGGGTGATTCCCCTGGGCTTTTCTGCCCCTTTCTTTTAAACCTTTTACAAAACCTCCAGTGGCGGCCTCTTCCATGAATTTCCAGTGTATTTGGCAGTTGTTTTACCTTAATCTTCCCCAGTGCTGGTGTTGCAGCAGCTCCTTTTCCTGTGATTTATCCTGAGCAGAGGCAGGAATTTAATAAAGGAACAAAGGCCCAGCACAGGGCATCAATCAAAGCACTGAGCCCTGGAATTAGAGCCTGCCTTGGGATGTGGTTAAACCTGAGAGCACCCAAGCTGTGGCCTAACAAAACCCAGCCCTGTTTGTATGGATTTGGACTAAAGGAGCCTGGTTCATTAGCAGAAAAATCTAAAATTGATCATGCAGGGTTTAATTTACAGGGTGATGGTTCTAAAGGTTTGAAACCTTCAATTTTCTGTTGTACTCTGTGGCTAAAAAATGCATTTTAATGCTGAAACGGGCTCCTTGTTTCGTTGTGATTGATCATGTATAGGTGGGGAGCTGGAATTGAGTCAGGGAGAGATTCCCGTGTTCCACTTTGGGTGTTAAAACCACAAAATCCTATTACTGCTCTCAATAATCCTGTTCCAAAATTCCAGCTGCACAGAAATGATTTTAATCAGGTAAACCATTACATGAGCATTTATATTTAATTTACCTCAGGGAAGCAAACTCCCCAGCAGGCACTTTCCTGCCAGCCAGATCTGCTGAGCTGGGTTTTTTTTTTTTTGGAAAAGCTGTAGTAATTTTATTTGTTATGTATTTATTGACTGTGTTTTCCCTCCTCCTGCTGCTCCTTCCTGAACAGGAAACCTCCATTTTAGAGGAATACAACATTAACTGGACTCAGAAGCTGGGAGCTGGGATCAGTGGGCCTGTTAGGTAAGGGAACACTCCGGGATTGTCCCTGACCTGTGGAAGAGTCAGTGAGTATTTTACTAAATGTGATGATGGGATGCATGGAAAATTATAAACAATAAATATCTCTGCCCCACCTGGGTCATGCAGGAGGGGTGTTGTCTTTTTTTGGGGAATGTGGGAAGGAAAACTCCCTTCCCTGTCCCAGCCTGTTCCCACAGCCAGGAGGGAACAGGAGTTGGTTGTGGAATTCCACAACAAAAATTCCTCCTGAACCCGGCCATCCTTGGATCCTGGTGCCCCAGTACTGCCCCTTTCCTGCTTTTCCAGTTGTTTTTCCAGCTCTTCCCATGAGCCCAAAGCAGACAGTGCCACTTGGCATCCCAGCCCTGCTCCTCATGGATTTCTAACCCCGGGGTGCTCCCTGGAAGGCAGAACACCTTTCCAACAAGGCCTCTCCCTCCAGGGAATGGGGATTTGTGCTGGAAAACAACTGTGCTGCTCTTCCTGGGAGCTCCCTTTGTCTTTCCCATCATTTATCTTCCTGTCTGGGCCATTGGTTTCTCCTCATCCTTTTTGTGTTGCTGTGTCTTCATTAAAACTCCCATTTTGTGTTTTATTCCTTTAGCTGCCTGTTCAAACGTGAGGCCTTTCCTCAATTTTTAATGTTAAATGGGAGCAAAAAGAGAAAAAAATTAAGCCAATTTCCTTCCCAAACCACTTTATCTATTCCAACCACTTAATTTATTCCAACATCACTGGGCATGTTCAGGTGTGCTTTGGGTTATTTCCATCCCAAATCTCTCTTGATGCTGAATTTAGAGTGAGGGCTGGGCTGTGCCCTGTGTATCCCAAGTTAGGGGCATTCCTGGGAATTCCCACGTGGAGAGCAAACTCAGAGCCACAAATCAATTGCTTCAGGTGTCTGTTTTTAACCTCCTTGCTGACTGAATGATTTTGTTGCTGTAATACCAGAGTCTGCATGAAAAAATCCTCCCAAGAACGCTTTGCACTGAAAATCCTCCTCGATCGTCCAAAAGCTCGAAATGAGGTACAGTTCCTGCTTTTCTCTCCAAAAAATACTCAGTTGTTGGGATGTTTTAAAAATAAAACCCCAAACCTCCAATCCCCCATTTGCTGGTTGTGCTTCCAGTGATTTATTTATAATTAATTGAGCTGTATTTTAAAGCTGTTCTTCTCCCTGCATGCCATGTCATGGAGCATAACCAGTGTGAGAGGGAATTTTGTTTCCATACATCTCACTCTGGGATGTCACTGCTCCAAGAATGCTTCAGGTTGCTCTGGAAATGGATTTTTCCATGTGCCAGGAGCTAAAGCAGCTCCTGATGCTGGTTGGGAGTTCCTGAGGTGCCAGACTGTCAGCCTGTGGAATGATGGGCACTCCTCCAAGCTGTCAGGAATTTCAAGAAGAATTAATTGTCCTCGAGGTTTAGGCAACTTCTATTTCTTCTTACTGAGCAAATTCTCCTTCAAAATTCTCATAAAAATAATCTGTATACAAAAAGCTCTGAGCTTTGGTTTGATTGAGCAGCCCAGGGAGTTTTAAAGTGGGGAAAATTCCTGAAGTGCCCCATTCCAGAATGTTGGGACAGGAGGTGCTGTTCCAGGTGTTGGAGCACTGAGCCATGAAAGAAGTCAGATTATGGAATTTTTAGAGTTTATTCATTAATTTTCAGTTCCAATTGCATCTACATTGCTACTTTAAAGCTGGTTCTGTCTTTAAATTTCTATCAAGAACTCAAAGACTGAGCTTTTCCTGGATCTTTGTGTGTGATTCCATGATCTGTAACAAATTTGGGATGTTTTTGTCCCAGTCTGAGCAGTGTCAGGGCTCAGGTGCCTGTCCCTGTGTGCAGTAACAGCTCTTCCCTTCTCTTCAAGGTACGTCTGCACATGATGTGTGCAACACATCCCAATATTGTTCAAATAATTGAAGTTTATGCTAACAGTGTGCAGTTCCCACATGAATCCAGCCCCAGGTAAGATTACATAGGGTGATTCATTCCCACCGCTTGCTTTCCATGTTTAGCCCAAGGTATAGTGGAGTTTGCTTTTTTTTGTTTGTTTTGGTTTTAATCACAAAATTATTATTTAAAAGGGGTCCCAGATATAATAATTATCCTGCAGACCAAGCAGCTCTTGCTTTTTTTCCCCCTGACTTTTGTGTATTTAAATTATTTTGCCTCCTTCACTCCCTGTTTTGAATGCATCTCCATTTTTTTAGGTTTTCCATTGATTCAGTCTGCATTGTGTGAAAGAGTTGTTTCTAAAATATATGAAATTCAGCCCTGAAAACTCTCAATGCGTTGTCCTGCTTAAAGTGAACACAGGAAAACATGGAGCAGAGTGATTTTTTGTGCATTATTGTCGCTTAGGATAAAAATACTGTCTTCTGATGGGATCTTAGTGAAGAAAATCATCAGAGCTGGGAGAATGAAAGAGCTGAGACCTGTCTTGGGCTCTGGTGTAGCTGATTTTGCTGTGTGGTGGGAACTGGGAGTTAATTCCTTGAGGATCTGGCAGCCCTGATCTCCACCTTCCTATTTGTTATCCTTCATAATCATGGCAGTAAAGCTGTAAATGAAACTAATGGGGATCCACACTCCAAAGCATCCACGTGCTGTGTTATCTTTGAGGGCAGAGTTATTCCTTGGAGTGTCCACACGGCTTCCAGCTCCATCCTGGGTGGAGCTGGATGGATCCAGGTCGAGTTTGTTCAGGCTGGATGTGGGAGCCCATCAGGAGGAGCAAACTGGAGATTCCTGGCTGCCCATCACCAGGAGCCAGAAAATCCTGCGGATTTTAGACTTGAAGGCAAAACCAGAGCACCAAAATAGCCCTGAGCAGCAGAGAAAAAGCAGTGTTTGTGTGAAATATGCATTCTTAGCTTAGCAATTCTGTTCTTTTTCTTTTTTTTTCCTGATTTTTAATGTAACAACATGAAATGCTTTTGAACAGGGCTCGGCTCCTAATTGTAATGGAGATGATGGAAGGGGGAGAGCTCTTCCACAGAATCAGCCAGCACCGGCACTTTACTGAGAAGCAAGCGAGCCAAGTAACAAAGCAGGCAAGTCACCCCCTGTCCCAGCAAATCCATCATGCTCTGGCTAAAGTAGGGACAATTCCTGGGGCTGGAAGGGTGGGGAAAAAGGATGAAATAAAAGAATCCTCAGTTCTGATCCGATGATCATTGCCTGCTTTGTTATAACTGACAATGCCAAAGCTTTACTAGGAATAAAGGATTGAAGGTGTGGGCTTGTTCTCTGGGGCTGCTGTGCTTAACCATGCTTTTCCTCACCTGGTCCAGAGAACACTTCCAAGAGAAATTTGTCATTCCTGTTGTCCTAAAAATGTTGCCTCCAGCAGGATTCCCGAGCTCCGGAACCTCCTCTGTGACACCCTTGGCGTTTCTCTCCTCTGGGCCAGGGGTTTTCAGGCTGGGTTCTGGGCTTGGGCTTTTGGAATTCCTGGAAGATAACAAGGAGTGTGTCTGTTTGTCCTGATTTTGTGTCTGTTTGTTCCAATGCTGGTTTTCCTTCACCGTTTCTCTCCCAGCTCACTCCTGAGTGCTGTATTTTATAACCTCCACGGTGCTTTCTGCAGGGGGTTTTGGTGTCCTTCAGGCTCTTTGTTGCTTGGCAGTGCCTGGTGGGACTCTCAGAAGGATCTCTGTGGATTTCAGTGCTGGGATCCCCAGTTCCCCTCAGCTGGAGAGAGAATGTTTGAACCTGGGGCAAAAAATTTCACGTTACTTTTGTGCTTTGACTTGTTTCTAATGAAATGCTAATTGTGCTGGTACTTTTTGGTCTCATCCAACAAAGGAATGAGGTGGAAGTACAGAATTATTCCTGACAGCTTGTTTGACATCCTTTGGGCTGTTTTTTTCTGACATGGTGGGAAAATCTTGTAAAACTTTACCAGAAGGCAAGACTTTGAATTGAATTTTGTGTCCGCACTTGGATTATTCATGTCTTAAATAACTCTTTGCTTTAATGTTTGTAGAAATGAAGTTTGAAATGTGAAGGTCTTTATAAAATTCTTTTATCTGGTGGTTCTTCATCATTGTCTTGTACTCAGGAATGGTTAAAACTTCATCACAGCACTGCCTCGTTTTCTCTGGGAATGTGTTTGTGTTTATTGCTGAGCTAAATTAGCAGTGAAGTTCTCTTGTGACAGTAATTTGGAGTTTTTTAAGGACTATAAACTTGGGTAGGATCCTACAGAATCCAGCAGGGATACTTCCAAATAAGGGTTGTGTGGCTGTGCCTCACTTCTGTCTCAGGAATGCTGTTTAAATATTTATACTTGGCTTTTCTTTAAATGAATTACACTTGGAAATGTGCAGTCCCTGGAGCTTTCCTGCCTGGACTGCAGGTTCCTAAAGCATCCTTGAAAGAATCAAGGAATGCATTTCTGTGGGATATCCACAGAATGATTAAATGATGGCAGTACCATCAAAAATTAAAGAACAAAACTGCCTGAGTGTTGGATCTCCAGGCAGGAAGAAGTGCAGTGAATAATTCCCTGGAATACTGAAGCAAGAACTCACTGCTGAGTGTCCAGCAGGGTGGAATTGCTGGGCAGGGGCAGCACCCTGGAGCCCTGGCACAGCAGGGAAGGGGGACTGGCACCACCTCCCTCACTTTGGGGGGGCTCTTAATGCCTTGAGTTCTCAAACTGAGGTGGTTTTTGTTTTCTGTTTGCTTCAAGTGCAAACTGAACTGAAACTCTTGGTGGGATTCATGTCCTGGTTGTCACTTCACTGCACCACTGCCCAGCAGGGTCAGGCTTGTCCTGACTCAGAGCTCCACCCAAGTGGAGGGGAAATGTTTGGGGTCTGAGCTGTGCTGGAAATGTCCTTTGTAAAGCTGAGATAAATGTCCAGGCTGCAGGAGGAGCTCGGTGATTGTAGCTGATTTATTGTGCCCTTTTCCAGATAGCTTTGGCTTTGCAGCATTGCCACTCACTAAACATTGCACACAGAGACCTCAAGCCTGAGAATCTCCTCTTCAAGGATAACTCTCTGGTAAGATGAACATTTGGAATTCTTTTGCTGCTGAATTCTGTAAAAAGGCTCAAGGGTGACTCTCAGAATAGTGGTAAAATGACATGAATGTTTTGGTGACAAAATTTAACCACCTGGATGGACTTGGTGCTTTTCCATCCCATGATCTCCTTGCAGGGCAGTGAGTCCTTGCTGCTGCTGTTAAATAGGAGTCAGGTTCTCCACCTGAACATAGATCCAGCTTTGCTGAGGAGAAAATCTGCTCTGCCCCCCCATCAGGATGTTCTAACCCTCTACCTAGAGGTGCTTTGATAGATCCAAACAATTCTTTGTCTCTCAACCAGCCTGGATATGCAGTGACCCCCCCTACAAGGGGCTCAGTGCTTTCCCAATCCCTGAGGGGGCTCTTCCTGGCCCAGAGCACCCAGAAAAGCAAAACCTCTGTTTTGAAAGGTCAATTTGTGACCTTTCAGCTGCCTGGTGGAGTGTGAGGGTATAAATACAATTAGGTGGACATTTGGAAAAGGTGAGATGAGGACGGGGGGAGAATTATGGGTTAGAAAAGCTGATTTAAATGAGACTCGTCTAATAAAGCCTCTTCTCCTTGTTTTAGGATGCACCTGTTAAGTTGTGTGACTTTGGGTTTGCCAAAGTAGACCAAGGTGACTTGATGACACCCCAGTTCACTCCCTATTACGTAGCACCTCAGGTAACAACCAGTTCCAGCTCTGGGCTCAAGGGGGATCATTTCTTGCCTGAGCCTCCATAGCCACATCATTTTGCTGTCCTGGGAAGGGCTCTGGGTGCAGGAATCTTGAGGAATGGAGCTGGAGTGCCACAGGGATCTGCTGATAAGGCAAATTCCCCAGCCTCTGCTCAGCACTGATGGTGACAAATGGCTTTAGCTGTATTAAAGCAGCTGCTTTGGAGAAATCCCTGCTTTGCCATCCTTCTTCCAGCTCAGCTCATTCAGGTTTCCATTAAAAAGGACTTTGCTGGAACAAAAAGGTTCTGAAAAGGTGACTGCTCACAAAGGGCAGTGGCACAGGGTTGGTACGTGGGCACCTTGGCCTGGCCCCTTGTCATTAACCACAATCTGTAATTACACACAGGCTGCTCTTTGTAGTGCTGCTTTCCCCCCTCTCTTCTCTCCTTTGTGTTGGAGTCCTGGAGAAAATGAGAAGCAGCTGCAGATGGAAGTTTAATTGCCATGCTGGGCAGCCTTTAATCACTGGGAAGGGCAATTCAGAGATCAGAGCATGCCCTGAAAATGCCTCCTCAGCTGGAGCCTCCTGGGGCTCCCTGCAAGTGGGAGTGGATCAGCAAGGGACAGATTTGATGGGATTTTTTCCTGGGAGAGGCAAAAAGGGACAGCTCCAGAGCTTGGGTTACCCTCCAGACACACTTTGGGTTCTTTTTCCAAGCGTGGAGGGGTTGGAGGTTGTGAGCAGTTGCATTAATTCAGGCAGAACTGGAGATTTCAGTCAAAGCAGCAAAATATTTTAGTATTTTCCCCATTTAGAATGCTCCAGTCTTCCTTAGGGAGAAGGATTGGAGTTTGATAGAGTCTTCAGTAGCTGGAATAAGTTTCCTGAAAGGAAAAGCATCAGGAATCTTTGGCATAGGCTTTGCTGGTTGTGGTGCCTGTTGATGAGATGGATATTTCTTAGTTTGTTTTTTTTTCCCCCCCTCTCACCAGGTATTGGAGGCACAAAGAAGACATCAGAAAGAAAAGTCTGGTATTATCCCCACCTCTCCGACCCCTTACACTTACAACAAGGTGAGCTGGGAAACAACAGCTTTAAAAGTCTTCCTCACCCCACTAGTGCTTCTACAGAGCGAATAATGAAATGCACACTCAGTCCAAACCTAATTAACAATCCTCTGATTAAACGAAAAATAGACAAATGCTCTTCAGGAGCACTAAAAATGGACAAGGTTTTGGAGAGAGTAGAATGACTCTGCTGGAGTGAGGCCATGAGGGAGGTTCTCTCACCTCTGTTCAAAGGGAATCTCTTTCCTGCTGTCAGAGTTTCTGGATGTGCAGAGCATTCCTTGTTTGGGCAGCTGTGCCAGAAACTGCTCTGTACCTGGATCTTCTGGAAAACAACCAAGAATTTATTGTGTAGCTGCTGGAATCTTGGCAAAATCATGGCAGGAAATGTCCTGAAAGGTTATAATTTTTTTTGGACATTCCAAAACATTTTCCTCTGTATTATCATCACTGTCTCCTGCTGGTTGAGCAGTGCTTGCACCACTGACTGTTCTGGGAGTGTCAGTTTAAATTCAAGTTACCTGGTTTGTGATCCCAGTGTAAGGATCTCCCTGATTCCAGCTTTAGGGATGGTTGTTTATTTCACTGTGTACCTGAGGAGGTATTTGGTATGCAGTGTTAGCATTTAGTAGCCTCATAGAGAGAGGTAAAGCAAATATTAATTAGTCTGCATCCCAAACCTGCCTGTTTCAGGGCTCTGATTGCTTTTCTCCATCCTGGAGAACCAGGTTGGTGATTGCAGCAGGCACTTCTGTTTCTGAACTCTTCAGAATTTGCCAGTAGTATTTTCAATACGGAGTTTCTTCTTCCCTCTCTTGTCCCTTGGTTTGGGGTTTACAAGGTTGGAGTGATTTTCTTTTCGTGTTTCCTGTGAAGAACTGAGCTGTGCAGCCCTGGTGGCACTGGGTGAGAAGGCTGCTGAGGGAAGGGCCTTGTCCCCAAGTGTGACTCTGCAAAAGCAGTGCCTGGCACTCGCCTGGCTCCCCAAAATAGACCCTGACAGGCTTCCAGGTGCTCTGTCCTTCCATGGCAATCCAGTCCTGGCTCCTGGCTCCTTCATCTGGCTGGCTGTCAGCACAGACAGCTCTGATTTAATGTCCCTGCTGGCTGCTTTGTTGGATGGTGGTTCTGTTTTCAGTCTCCCATTGTAAACACCCGGATTCTTTAATGGGATTGGGGGAATAGGATTCAGGTATCCCTCTGCAGCCCTGGCTGCTCCCAGACAATTCCCAACCACCTGGAAATTGTTCAGCTTGCAGCACGGAGCTGCCTGGTTCACAGCAGCCAGTTTTATCCATGAAGGTGGATCTGGAGGAGGAGCTGAGCTGGTTCTGTTCCCGTAGGGAATCACACAGGACTTTCACCATCACTCCCCTGCTGTTTGCTGCAAGCTGCTCCCCAAAGTGACCCTTTCCTTGCTTGCAGAGCTGTGACCTGTGGTCCCTGGGGGTCATTATCTACGTGATGCTGTGTGGATACCCCCCTTTTTACTCCAAGCACCACAGCAGGACGATTCCCAAGGACATGAGGAAAAAGATCATGACGGGAAGCTTTGAATTCCCAGAGGAAGAGTGGAGCCAGATCTCGGAAATGGCAAAAGACATTGTGAGAAAGTGAGTCTGTGGAGGAAACTCCTGTGTTGCTCTGTGCTGGTGTTTAAGGAATTGGAATGTTTCAGTGTTAAGGAATTGGAGTGTTTCAATGTTAAGGAATTGGAGTGTTTCAGTGTTAAGGAATTGAAATGTTTCAGTGTTAAGGAATTTGAATGTTTCAATGTTAAGGAATTAGAAAAGCACCTGGAAGTGCCTTATCCCGNCCTGTGTTGCTCTGTGCTGGTGTTCAAGGAATTGGAATGTTTCAATGTTAAGGATTTGGAATGTTTCAATGTTAAGGAATTGGAAAAGCACCTGGAAATGCCTTATCCCAAGGGTTGTTTTTCCAGCAGTGAGGGGATTGTCTGCAGCTCATCCAGCTGACAAATCCTCTGTCACGCTCAGCATAAACCAAGGCTGGGAAATATTTTTTTTCCCTGCCCAAGTGTTTAATTTTGATGTCTCTTTTTGTTGGGGTGAATTGTGTGTTTAGTCTTTAAGGGGAGCAGGAGCACTGAAGGGTTTCAGGATAACACAGCTGGCACGGATTTCCTGGGATAACGTTTAAATTCTTGTGAAAATCAAGTGGCTTTAATGGGATGTGGTAAATCTGTCCCCTAAAGCCCTGTGCACATCATACACAGTCTAAAAAGAGGCAGGCAAGAGGATGGAGAGAGAGGTTAAGATCTGTCATGAGGTGCCAGACTCCCAGATAAGGTTTTGCATGGATGTTTTATTCCAAATGCTAATGGAGTCTGTTTTCCATGCAGGGCACATCCCTCAGCTGGGAGTGTTTCAAAGACTTGGTCTGTTTGGGAGCAAGAACGTGGCACTGATTAGGGCTTGACCTCACTTATTTTTGAAAAAGTGACAGGGACTTACTGCCCTTGCATCACCAGAGGAGCTGAGAGAATAAAAGCAACATAAATAGGAAAAAAATCAATTGGGGAAGTAATTTAAAAGTGTCACTGGCTCCTCAGATGTACTGTAAATTCTGCAAGGATTTTACATTGTTTGGAGAGGGTGCTGGGACCTTTTTAGAGCTGTGCAGGAGAACCCTCACCCTTTCACCAAATTAGCTTTTCTTTATACCAAGGTCAGCTCTTTATTCTGACACAGAAACTCACAGGCAAAAGGTTTCATTGTCTCCTAAAATTCCCATAAAACTCAGCTCTCAGGATGTTGTCACATGGATCAGTTCATTTCATTTTCCTTCTAATGTCATCAGGATTCCCTTTCCTGCTTTTTTTTTCCAGCCAGGGAGTCTGAAGCTGTGTTTAGGCTGCAGGTATATATTCAGATTTAATATAATTCCAGCTAAATTTACAGTCTATGGATGTAGGCAGCTCTTCTTCTGGCTTCTGGAGGTCATGTTTGGCATTCAGGCAGCTGCTGCTTCTCAAGTGTGTCGAGCTGATTTCTGACCTCATGAGGGTTTGATAACGGGTTAGGATTTGGAAAAGGAGCACACGTGTCTGGTATTGAAAGTGAACTTAACCTGGTTGGCAGCAAGTGGGATTTCTGAGCTCCCCCGTGGTGCTGCTGACATTTTGCACAAGTTATTTCCACTTTCTTGGTACATTAAACAATTGTGCTCTGCAGCCAAGAAGCTGATTTGGAGTTGTCTAAGGAAGTGTGACAAGCTCATGGAGTCATTCCCGTTCTCATTCAGACTTTGGGATGACTTGTCAGCACTCTGTGGGAAATTCTGCTTTTTTAATTTAGTTGTTCTTATAATGAGAACACAAATTTATCTGCAAATCCTCTTTCTGGGGTTTCATGCTAGAAAAAATCGATTTCATGGAGTTTTCAGCAATCTTGGAATAAAGTTGCTTTTTATTTTGAGCAGCTGGAACCAAAGTGTTTCATTACTTGAGGATTTATTGGAGGGGGAGAGAAGCTGAGGAGTGGCATGGTGGGAGCAGTGAATCCTGCACGGTTTCCATGCCCAGAGTCCTTGGAATGAGTGTAACCTGTTCTGGGGATGAGCTCTGGGAGTGGATTTCCAGAGAACACAGGTCTGGATCCTTTCCAGTTCCTCTGGAAGGTGATTTCCCACCTGGGAGCAGTGGCTGTGGAATTCACCAGCACTGGGGTATCCCAGGAATGTCTTTAGCACCTCCCTTTGCCCTGAGTGCTGGATTGCCCTGGTTGAGCTGTGGCAGCATTAAACCACAGATAAATCAGGGAGCTGGGACAGATTTGGGGCTGATTTTGGGGCAGCTTGAGATCTTGGAGGAGCTTCTATTTTGGCTTTTAAAATGCTCAAATGCTCTGTAAATCAACAAACCCCTCATTAGGGATTTATTCCTTCCTCTCCAGGCTGCTGAAGGTCAAACCTGAGGAACGCCTGACCATTGAGGGGGTGTTGGACCATCCCTGGCTCAATTCCACGGAGGCCCTGGATAACATCCTGCCCTCTGCCCAGCTGATGATGGACAAGGTCTGAGCAGCAGTTATTTTGTCAGGAATGTTGCACAGGAGCAGGAGAGCTCTGGGATGGGTGGAGGGCTTTCTTTCAACTGGGGTTATGCAGATAAGGAGCTTCTCTTTTGCTTTAGGAAAGCCTGAGATCTTAGGGAGAAAATGGAGTTAGGAATGAAAATGGAAATAAAATGTGAAATTTGGGGTTGGAGGAGATGGTCCCAGATTGGTGGTAACGAGCAGCCACGTGCTGCTGGTAGAGAGCAGAGCCTGAGGGATCTTCATAGGTCTTTCCTCTTTTTTGCCATCTTTTATCCTCACTGCAGCAATGACTAATTAAACAAATAGTCTTTGTTTCCTTTAATTTCTGCTCAAAGAGGAGTTCAGTCAATCTTGGGGACATGAGAAGGAGATAATCCTTTGTCCTATTTTTCCCAGGGATATTTTGTCACTGATTTTAGTTCTAACCATGCCTTGCTTCATGCAAACCTGATTTTTCTTACACATCTCCAACATAAATCGGATTTTGGTGCCTCTGTTTTTTTACCCATGGCAAACACTGTCCATGTGTTGTTCCTCCAAGTGCTCCTTTTGTCTTTCCAGGCCATGGTGGCAGGGATCCAACAGGCTCACGCAGAACAACTTGCAAACATGAGAATCCAAGACCTCAAAGTGAGCCTGAAACCCCTTCACTCCGTGAACAACCCGATCCTGCGCAAGCGGAAACTCCTGGGGTAACTCCAGAGCTGGGGTTGAATGGACAATGCAGAGCCAGCTGGGATGGCTGGGAAATGGCTTTGGGAATGGCACGGGCTCAGTTTTGATGGTTTAACACACTCTTGGTGTTACTCAGTCAGGTAGTAGGGGTGTGGTGTGGTTTGTCTGCCAAGATGTGGCAGTGAGGGCAGGAAGGAGGTTGGATACTGTTCTATATTAAATGGGATGGTGGGTCACATATAAAATAAGGAAAACTGGGAGAAAGAATTCCAAGATCTTTTTTTTTTTCTCATCCTGACATTTATTTACTGAAAAAGTCAGGTAACCTCTGTCTCTCTCTCTCTCTCTCTTTGTTTGAGTTAGTCTGAAAAACGGCCTCATGCATTTTAGGATTACCCTTATTTGAAGTAATTTAAAGGAATATTTCTTTTTCTTCATACTTCAAATGGTCTCATAATATAGGACAATAATTATAATTAACGCTGAACCTGTCTCCCAGTTTCCCAGAGAGGGAAGGAGCTGTGCTACAGTGGAGCAGTTACACAATGCATAACGAGCTTGAGCTGCGCCCAAATTCTAATTATTTCCCCCTTGTTCTTCCGCAGCACCAAGCCAAAGGATGGTGTTTACATCCACGACCCTGAGAATGGGAGCAACGATTCCAACGTGGCTCTGGAGAAGCTGAGAGATGTGATTGCTCAGTGCATTCTACCACAGGCTGGTAAAGGTTGCCACTTTTAAGAACGTTTTATTCCTAAATGTGCAAGACGCTGACTTTGGGTCTGTCTGTGTCAGTGGTGAGGAAGGAAAAACAAAACTCCTGGGCAGCCTCTGGGTTGGGATTTGGGTTCATGTGGAATTTTAGTGATGTGCAGAGCTGTTAAAAGAACTTTCAAACAGGAATATCTGGTTTAAAGCCCATTTCCTGGTTTGTGTGGGGTGAGCAGGAATAACTGCCCAGTTTGCTGAGCCCCAAGTGAGGCACGAGGCCAAACCTCCTGTGTCCCTTTGTTGTCCCAAACAGGAGAGAATGAAGATGAGAAGCTGAATGAAGTGATGCAGGAGGCCTGGAAATACAACAGGGAGTGCAAATTGCTGCGAGACACCCTGCAGAGCTTCAGCTGGAATGGTGAGAATTCCTGCTCTCCCACAGGGAATGTGGAAACGGGGGAAGCACAGATCTCCTGATATGGAAATAACGCCAAATTTACTGGATTTGGGCTGATTTAGGTTTTGACACTGTGTCATTCCTTCTGCCAGAACTGGTGTTCCCAAAATGAGGGTGGAAGTGCTGCTTTGAAATTTCTATTTGAGGGTCAGGGTTGAGTTTTCAGAGGTACCAGGAAAGTAACAGCACAAATGGGTCGTGATAGAAAAGGGGCAATTTTAAACTGCCAGAGGGCAGGGATAGGTGGGATATATGGAAGAAACCCTTCCCTGTGAGGATGGGGAGGCCCTGGACTGGCTGCCCAGAGAAGCTGTGGCTGCCCCATCCCTGGAAGAGTCCAAGGAGGGGTTGGATGAGGCTTGGAGCAACCTGGGATAGTGGAAGGTGTCCCTGCCCAGGGAGTGGAACCAGATAACCTTTAAAGTCCTTTCCAACCATTCCAGGATTCTCTGATCCTTTTAGGAACCCCTTCAGCTGTGTTGAGCTGCTTTCCATCCAGCTGTTTATTCCCTCTTCCTGCTGGAGGCTGCTCCTCCCTGTCAGCACAGCAGCTCCTCAGCTTGGCTTGTGTGGGAAGCAGAATTAAACTGGGACAGTCACCTTGGGAATGCTCAGGTGGCTCCTGGACACGAGAGGCTGGCAGAGGTGGCAGCCCCCAGGAGCAGGTGCTGATGGATAGAAGGGACCAGGAGCACCAGGCAGCTTCACAAGGGCTTGGTCCTGCTTCTTCTCCTGTTCTATTTGCTTGGCTTTAATTTTTAAGTGCTCGGTTTTTCCAACAGAACTATGGTCTGTAATTCCTTTTGGATCCTGTGCTGATGTTGCCCTAAGTCTGTGTGAGGTATTGTTTAATTCCAGCCAGCATTGCTTTTCTCCTTGTGCCCAGCTCCAGCTGATTCCCTGTTTTTTCCCTTCCAGGCAGAGGATTCACAGACAAAGTGGATCGACTAAAACTGGCAGAAATCGTCAAACAAGTGATTGAAGAGCAGACAAACTCCCACGACTCTCAATAGCTGGAGCTTCTTAATCTTATTTTTTTTACCATTTAAGATTTATTCTTTAACTGTAAAAAGTATTTTTATGTAAATTAATAAATCATAATTATTTCATTAAATTTCCATACTGCTTGAAAATGCTGTATAGTTGTAGATACAAAAAAAAAAATCATTGGTACTGTAATATTTTTTTAAAACTCAGTTCCTCGAGGTATATATGATCACTTATGTACTGTTAATCATGAGCCCCCCAACTGGGGTGGATTTTATTGTTAAAAACCATTCTCTTTCTTAATAACCAGTTGCAGAAGCTGCCTTTCACCTGCCACATCCAGCCCCTGCAGTGACTGTATGCGAAGGAGAGCCACAGTTTCTCAAGCCCCTGCTCAGTGAGTACTTGAAGCAAGTGCTGTGAAATGCAAATTCACAGCTCCCCTTGGCACCTAAATTCCAGGTTTTTAGGTAGAGAAAAATCAATTCAATACCCTTCAGTTTGGCTTGGTGCCTTGCCCAGGCACCTGAGGCCATGTGCTTGCTGGAATTCTCAGTTCTGAGCAGTGACTCTCTTTTTTTTTGTTGTCTTCCCCATCTCCCTCAGACCTTCTTTAAGGCTTAACCCCCCTCTTTCTTCCTCCTCATCTTCCTCAGAGCTTTTTTAAGGCTGAATCAGCCATTCAGCACAAAACTCTTCTTTTTCTCACCTTGTCCAACAGCAGAACAGAAGAATGTTCAAGTTCTTATGCACAAGTTATTTTAATTTCCATGGTGGGATCTTCCATGGACTGAGACCAGTCTGGGGTTTGTCTGTGTGGGATCCATCCCTGTATTCCCATTCTTTCCTTCCTAGAAGATCCAAGGCTTGGGTTCAGACTTGTCCTCTTGTTTGGCAGAGCTGCTCCCGGGCAGACTCCCAGTGCTCTGGGGAACCTCTGGGATCCACCTCTGGAGCCCAAATTCCCATTTCTGATGCCCAAATTCCCATTTCTGATGCCTTTGAGCTCCTTCTTGGGGGAGCCACAACTGCAGGGCTGCTCCTTGGCTGCCTCCCCAGGGCAGGTTCTTACTCTAGTCTGGAACATTGGCTCCAAAAGCTGCTTTTTTTAATCCTGATGAAGCAAACCAATGGGAAGAATCTGTACATAGTTCTAGTTTTCTACCTTTTCTGCTTCTCTTTCTTTCGAGACCGGGCGGAGGCTTTTTATAGAGCTATTTTGGTACCAAACCCGTGCAGACATGGGGTGAGTTTGGTCTGCAGACTGAAGTGCCAACCCAGGGCCATCAGTGACCACTCCTGAACGTTGTTGTCTTTCACAGCTCATCCGTTTTTGGGTTTACATTGACAAACCTGAGCCATGAATCTCCCAGTTCTCACTTATGAAAGTCCAGCCTTGTTCTTTTTTTGTCTCTTTTCTATACCAAAACTTCCTTGCAGCTTTAGCTGGATGGCAAAGCAGTGTCTGACTCTTTCTATACAATTTTCTAAAGGTAATTTGTTTTTTCTACATGGAGATGCTTTGTTTCCTGTTCTCTGTCAGCTTTCCTTAATCCTGTGGACAGTTTTCCAATGCCTGATTTATTGCAGGGTAAGAACACTCCCTGCTTATCCATCCTCTGATGGGAGCAGGGAGTGTTTGTGTGAGCTGGAATTGTACCTCTGACACTACCTGGAATATTTGTGCACTGATCTGTTGATGAAAACTGAAGAGAATTAGCAAAAATTGAGAGTTGTTGTCATTTCTTGGCTGTACCACCAAGCCCTGTTATGTGCATTTCTGTCCTTGCTGTAATTCTAGGTCATGTCTTGAAATGGTTTCATTTTGAAATCCATGTTTTTTCTGGAAAACTGAAGCTTTTAAGTATGGCAAATAGAGATGGAAACAAGGAAATCACCTTTGTTTGAATGGCAGAGCAAAAAATCCCTTCCGAAGCACTTTGTGACTCTGCCCTCCCAGGAGGAAAATCCTCAGGCAGTTTTTTGGGTGCCAGAATTTGTAGGCAGGAAGATGGATCAGACTGGAGGTGCAGTCAGGGGGGAAGGTGGGATCTGATGTGTGTTAGAGGATCCCTCCTTTTCCTCATCCCTTAAGTGCTGCTGATCCTGAGGTGGGAACATTTGTAGGAATTTCCGAGGGCTTTTGCTGTAAGGAACTGCTTTAGATGGATTTACTCTACATTTTCTTGTCTGTGATAAATAAGAAGGGCCTGATGTGAAGCAGAAGGAGGAGGGACATATTAACAAAACACAATTTGAAGACTCAAGGTCAAATGGTTTTGTTTCTATGAGAAAGTTGATTTTTTTTACTCTTGGAAAAGTTCTGTTTTACATTTAAAAGTTCAATATCTTTAACAGCTCCATTTATGTATTTTCAAGTAGCATTTGACTTCCTCCTTCCTGTGTTTAGTTTATTTTTCAGTTGAAGCAAGTGCAAGACACCTTGTTTTGATTCTCTGAGGTTTTACTTGGTAATAAATCTACTGATCCTTTATAGCAGACTGTGAATATTGTAAATATCTCGAGCTGGATGTGTGGGATCAAAGAAGACTTTCTTTGTACAAACACTAAAAAGATGTGGGAAAGCTCTGGAGGTTGTTGGGTTTTGGGTTTTTTTTTAGAATTTTATTTAAGTGAAGAAAAATCTCTGAAATCATTTGACCTTTTCAAAATTTTCTGTATATCTGACTTCTCCTGTGACTTGATTATTTGAAGCTTTTCTATATATATTAAAAATTAGGAGGACCTGATTAGTGAAAGAGATTTTGATTGGAAATAGCACCATGTCAAAGTTTTGCTGTCATTACTTCTGGATTTTCTTTTGGAAACCCGAGTCTGTCCCCATGTTTATCTCCTGTGTGTTAAAATGTTCCCATTTCTCCTTCTCAATGTTCCCTGTTAGTTCCTTTTGGATCAGTATTACATTGTAAATATTACCCATCCTGTATATAAATGATTTTACTAAACTCAAAAGTTCCTGTCTGCTTTTGTTTGGTTCCCAAATCCCTGTAGGACAGAAATGAGGAAGGAGCAGGAGGGAAGAGCAGCACGATTCTCCTGCCACTCCTGCTTTTCCCTGGAAGTGTCCAGAAGGTGTGGATGCAGCACCTGGGGATGTGGTTAGTGGTGAACATGGCGGTGCTGGGTTAATTTTTGGATTTGATGGTCTTAGAGAGCCTTTCTAGCCTTAAAGATTCCATGATTCTATTATTCTGCCAGCCCTAGCCCCCCATCCCACCTCCCTTATCCATGGGAATAAGCACTTGAATGAAGCTTTGAGATGAAAGGATGTGTGGACAGGCTGGATAAATCCCTAGGAAATCAGGGGCTCTGCTTGGCAGCATCACCCAAAATCGACTTTTTTAAGCCCAGCTTTCCATCAGATGGCAGCAGCACCTTCCCAGTGCGCCCAGTTAACCCCTGAGGGCTGTGGGGTTGGACTGGGCAGTCAGGGAAGGGAGGGATGAATTCCTTCTGGAAATAGGAACCTTTGGGATGATGATCCTTGCAGGGTCTGGGCTCTGCTGAAGGCAGCTGAAGTGGGAGCCCTGCTGGGACACTGGGTGGTGAGAAATGGCTCTGCCCTTGTTCCTGCTGGCCTGGTGCTTCTCCAGGGAGTGGGGAGTGCTTCCCCTCACCCTTCTGACCACAGAGCCTCAGGGTGGCACTTGGACCCTTCCTGCCTCTGGAAATAATTTTGTTATCCTGGGTGACAGGAACCAGACACACCCTTGTCCCAGGAGCATTTCAGGACAAAAGGTGGGACAGTTGTGAGGGCTCAGGCTCCTTCCTTGTAAGAGAATTTCCCACTTCTTGGTGCCTTCGAGGAGTTCAGAGCAAGCTGGGTGGTGAGTGACCTTCGGAGCATCCAGATTGGGGAAGGGAGTGAGGGAACAATTTCCTGGGAGCACTTAAAGCAGCCACCCCAGCTGTGAGTGCTCTCCAGCAGTGACACAAAAGGACTCTCCCCTGTCCCAGGAGGACGTGTGGCCCATGGAATGGCTCTTTCCAGCAAGAAAACTCCCCTCAAACAAACACTGAGTGACTGCTGAGCTGTCTGAGGAGCCCTGGGAATGTGTCAGCACCCACTGACAGCTCCGATGGTCCATTAGCAATCTGATCATTGTTTCCCGGGTAATCTTCCATCACTTAGGAAGCCTTAATCCCCTTTTAAACAAATTGCACTGGCTCCCCTAACGGGGTCAGTCCCTGGAGGGTGCAGGAGGCTCTCGGGATGTGTTTCACATCCTGCTTGCTTCTGCCACTGCCAGGGCACGGATTCCATCCTCCCCATGGAATATTTGCCTTTGAAGTGGGGCTGGAGAAACACTGAATCATCCATGGGACTCTTCCATGGGATTTTTGCTGCTGAGTTCCAGGCTGTCTGTCCAGCCTGGGAAGCAGTGCCTGTGGCTCCAAGCTGGACATGGCCCCAAGGTGTGTCCCAACAGCCAGAGGGGTTCTCCTGCTGGAATGGGGCCTCTCCTTCCTGATCCAGAGGCTCTTCCTGCTCAGACTGGAGCTCCCAGCTCTCCTGGGGCTACACAGCCCATGATACAGTAATCCCAAGGAAACTTGGCTCTAAGGCAGGGAAAACCAGCCAGGATGGAGTGTTCTGTATCATCAACAGCCAGGGGGTAAATGACACGACTCACCTCAGGCTGAAACATTTTGGAATAAAAAACTTCCCTGTAATAATTCATGGCCCCAGAGGGGACATAATGTCCAAACTTTGGGCCTAGAGGACAGGCTCCTGAGGAGGATTTGAAGGACCAGGTGGAAGAAGATGGCTGAAAACCCGGGTTTTATCCTGTAGAACAGCAATATTGAATTTTTTCACTCGGTCTCATGCTGTAGGAGAAAAAAAGTCATTGACCAAAACTCCAGGGCCCTTGTGTGACTTACCCAGAGTTTACACAGTTATGTTGTGTAAGTTAATTACACAAAGCTGAAGTATTTCCTCTTCTTGTCTAACCTGCTATGTGAAAAATTTGGGTTGGACCCAAAAAGTGAAGCTGTTAGAAAATAAAGAGTGTAAATTTAAAGAGTTGTTTTCAACCCAGCTTCAGATCCGGTTTATTTTCTATAGAAAGTTGGGACCTCTGTAAATAATTCATGTGAACATCTGGAAATGTTAAGAGAGATTCAGACAAAGTCCTGCTCACCTCGTTCATGAAGGATGCTCCACAGGGTCGAAACAGCTGCTTTTTGGGAGTATTGTGGCTGAGCAGGAAGAAGGAAAGGGAAATGTGCAGAAATTCCAGGCAGGTTTTGTCCTGCTTTGCAATTCTTCACTCCCTGCAGTTGGCTCTTAGGGTAGTGCACGTTCTCGTGGTTAGAGTGAGTTAAAAAGCAGAGATTGAAAAATACTCATTTTGCTTTACTGTTAATTTGTAAAGGCAAAGACTTTTGGAGAAATAAAGTAAAATATCCTCTGCCCAACCTCCAAGGAGCTGGACCAGGTCTCTGAGCCGTTACATGGGGTTTCCTGCATTTCTAGGGATATTTCCAGGAGGAGAAAGTCTGGACTAAAGATTTACCACGTTGAAAGAATCCCTTTAGAGTCCATTAAATAAATAACTATGTCCACTGAGCGCCTGGCTCTGCCACCCCCGCTGGGGCTCGGGCTGTGCTGCCCGAGGGACAGTTCCATCCCTGGATAACGAGGAGTTGGGAGGACTCTGCCTCTCTCCTTGCAGGCGGGGTTGGATCAGAGCAGGGTGGAGGAGGAGCCCTCGGTGTCGGGCGGGCCGGCGGGGGCCGTGCTGGAGTAAAACTTCTTCTGGGAGCGCAGGAGCGGGGTCTGGGTGTCGACGTCCCGGCGGGAGCCGCGCTTCAGGGACAGGAACACGTGCTGGGTCCAGCCGTACACCAGGCAGTTCAGGAGCCCCTGGGAAGCGGCGGTGAGAGCCTGGGAGAGAGCACGGGGCAGTCAGGGATCCCAGCACTGCACCGTGCTCTGAGATCCCTGAAAACCTCCCCCTTCCAGCAGGATTTTATCTTCCGTGTGATAGAGGAACTGTGTTGTTATTCTAGTAAATGTTTGATAAATAGC
>VZRO01001509.1:280273-291375 GCA_013397915.1 Daphoenositta chrysoptera | reverse complement strand
TATATACTTTAAATATATTTATATATTAAATAAACATAACTATATATAATAACTAAATATAATAACGTCTAACTGAATATAATAATGTCTAACTTCTGCCTCAGGCACAGGAAGGAGCTGGACAAGTGTTGTTAAGGAATCACATTTGGAGACTTAGGGACATAAGGAAAAGTTGGAGACATGGGGAAAAAACCCAATTTCTGAGGATCCTTTCTAGTCCTATTTGCTATAATGTCCATGAATCACTGAGGTTATAAAAGGCCTTTAAGGTCACCAAGCCCAAACATCCACCCAGCACCGTGTTCACCACTCAACTGTCATGGTGCTGGGATTTTGGGTACTGAGACCTTTCCAAGGCTGAGAAAAACATAAACCACCTAACCAAGATCTTTGCCAAGCAAAAGCACAAACCAGACTTGGGCTCACACAGCAGAGCTCCTTGTCCAGCTGCATCCAGCAGGGACTGGATGCAGGGCAGGAGACTCAAGGTGAGAAGGCAGAGCACAGCAGGCTGCGGGGGCAGACATTTACCTGCAGGATCAGCAGAGCCATGTAGATTTTGCTGGTTGTTGAAGCAGTCAGTTTCAGCATTCCAACGAGGACAGCTGTGGAAAGGGATGGAGAAGAGGGTGAAGTTAACCCCACCTCTCTGGAATTCCACTGAGGGATGCTGTGGGAGGAACTCTCTGCTCACCTGGGGCCCAGCAGCAGAAGAAGGCAACAGGGTAAAAAACCACCCTTTGTTCCACCATCTTAATCATGGCCCACTGCTGATCCCCCAGGAATCCTGTGGAGTTCACAAACCTTTTGTACAGACCTCGGGCCTGACTGAGGATAACCTGGAAAAGAACAGGCAAATGTTATTGTTCAGGCTGTGATCTGCTGGGTTCATCCAGGATGGATCCCAGTCTATCCAACCTTTTCACACAGCACTGAAATCCTGGGGGAGGTGTTGCTTTGCACGTGGCCTTTTCTAAACGAAAGACTCTGAATTTATTTCAGAATCATTAAACCATTTAGGCTGGAAAAGATCTCTAAGATCATGGAGCCCAACCATTAATCACCTCTGGCTGACCCATGCAGGAGGTGATCTCTGCTGCCAAGCTCCAAGCCTTCTAAATGCTGCTAAATATTTCTGGGATGGGTTGACAGAACACTGGACACCAGACAGATTTATATGGTGGCACAGTGATATTTCCCCTTCCCTACCACCCCTTCCAAAAGGGAAGCAGCACCACACAATTATTCCCCTGCCCTATTTACCAAGAGCATGGAGTAAGCAGACGAGGGGGAATGGATTCAAACTGAGAGCAGGGTTAGATGGGATATTGGGAAGAATTCCTTCCCAGAGAAGCTGTGGCTGCGCCATCCCTGGAAGTGTCCAAGGCCAGGCTGGACAGGGCTTGGAGCAACCTGGGACAGTGGAAGGTGTCCCTGCCCATGGCAGGGGTGGCATTGGAGGAGCTTAAGATGCCTTCCCACCCAAACCATTCTGGGACTGCCATCCAAGGGCTACACAAGGACCAGCCTTACCAGGATGGCCACGAAGCTGATGAGGAAGGAGATGAGGAAGACCCCGATGCTGTAGAAATGCATCGCGCGGCAAACGGAGCCGCTCAGGCTCTGGGGCTCGCTGGGGGGCTCGGCCATCTCCGTGTGCATCAGGAGACACCTGTGGGGACACAGGGAGGAGCCTGAGCTCCTGCCCGCCCCCAGCAGCCCTGGGGCTGTGCCAGAGGAAGGCGGGAAGCTCACCCGTGCTTCTGGCTGAAGTTCTGGTAGCAGTTACTGCTGTTACCCAGGCAAAACACCGGCACCATGAGGAGGAAAGGGATCAGGCTGAGAGGAGAAAGGACAGCACAGTCATGCTCCATTTGGGCACTGCTCGGTTTACTCTCGCATCACTACGGAGTTGTTTTTATTGGCACTGCTCTGGAAAAGTATTTTATCAGCTTTACCAACATCGGTGCTTTCATTTGTGAGGGCTAATCATTGGTAAAGGGAAATCTTCTGGAAAACCACATCCAGTTAATAAAGTTATCATTAACTTGGTTGAAAAAAACCTCTTACTCTGCATTCATGAGGTCACTCTGCCGTTATTGGCGAGCTTTTAGTAAAACTTGTAAACAAGTTTGTAAACAAGTAAAACTTGCTTCAAAACAAGTAGGAAACAGAGACCAGCACTGCAGTTTACCACATCCACATCCTCCTGCCAGGGAGAATTAGCTCTTACCAAATCCACATTGTCCCACCAGAAAGAATGAAATCTTACCTTGACAAGATCGTTGCTATTCGGCCAACACAACTTGCATAATCTACAACCTGCAAAATCCAAAAATCTTAATTAAATTATCATTTCTCTACAGCCTCTGGTTCACAGCAAGCAGCTTGCAGGGAGCATTTCAGCAGCTGAGGGGGATCTGCACAGCCTGCTGCTCCTGAACTTCCAGATGGAATAGCTGGGATATTAAGTTTGCTGTGCACAGCAAAAGTCTGGGGAAGAAGCTGTGTAGGGCAGTGGAGCTAATGGATTTGTTGGGAAGAGCTGCATAAGGAATGTGCTATCTTGCAGGAATAGCTGGGGAGCCACAGCCTGCTCATGGCAGTGGTGGTGCCTCCCTGTTTAGGTGTAAGGGAGGAAACAAGTGCAAGGAGAGATTTTGGTCACGGGGTGTGTGAAGTGTTTGCTCAGCCTGCAATGCAGGGAGAGTTTTCATGAGTGTTGTGTCCTTGTCCCTCAGTTCCCAGCCTTTACACCAGTCCCACATCAGTCCCACTCACCTGGGGGGGCACCCTGAACAGGTTCTGGTTGTATTTCACCTTGAGGTCCATGTACAGGTGCCAGGTGTAGTTGACAGTGTAGAGGAAAGAGGCCACGTAGAATATCTGAGAAATAAAAAGAGTGTTTCAGTCCTGGAATAACAATTCCTGTAGCATGTTTAGTTCCTCCCAAATCCCACGGAACAGAGGCAGGATGATGAACACCTGCCAAAGGTGAGGGTCCCTGCACAGCCCCTCTGCTCACATCCAGCTGGGAAGAGCCAGGTTGGAGAGGGATTCCCACTTTAAACCACACAAAAGCAGCTTCACTTTGGCCTCAGACAGGAGACAGGAGAACTAAGGACAGCAGGACAGTCTTAGAAAGAAAAATCTTTGTGATCTGGCTCATTTTTTTGGCTCAGAGCCTGGCAATGAGGGTTTCAGAGGCACCTGGACCCTCTCAGTGCTACATCCATTAGGAAACACAGCACAGATGTGACATTTAGATTTGCTTCTTGCATAATGACCTCACTACTCAGAGAATTCACGGAAACAGAAAACAATTGGATATTTCAAGAGGAATGTGAGGGCAGATATTCTCTACCCTCAGAGTTAACATCCCAAAAACCCCTTTCTTCCTCCACGGGGAAAAAGTAGAAGAGAAAAGATAGAGCACATGGAGAGTTTCATAGCCTTTGATTCCAGCTTGAGATGAGACCAATTTTCTAAAACTTCCTATAACCCCCCCCAAATCTTTTTCAAATTTGTTTCCAAATCCATGCTTGCTCCAGGCTGCCTAGTCAGACCACGTACATGCATAAGCTGTGTTTGTCACAGGAAACACAAACTTCAGTGGCAAAGGCAAAGAGGAAGGGCTGGACAAGGGAAAATTTTTTTTTTTTTCTGTGGCTTTGCTATCCTTTGCCAAAAAGATAAGGAGCACAGGTTTGCCACCCTGGTATCATCCACGGCTGGGAAAGTGGTCACTAAACAAACCTGGCCTCCTTCACTGAGGTTGCAAATGCTCTTGGCTGGCTCAAGAGGCCGAGTACAAGGGCTGCCACAGGAACATTGCAGTGACTTTGCAGCTCATTAAATGAGCTTTAATGAGGGGTTGTTGCCCTTTTCCAACTACTTGCAGAGAAGGCCAAAACAGTCCACAAGGGTCGTTCCCTTGCACTTCAGGATGCCTGGGAGACACTCATGAAATGTCAGTGCTGCCTTCTGGAGCAGGGACCCAAATGCCACTTGTGAAGGTGCCAGCAGGAAGGGAAGGGAATTCTGCTCTCCTGAGCTCCAGCTTTGGGGCTGGGGACAGTCCTGCAGCACTGCCCACGAGGAGATAAAGCAGAGACACAAGAATCCCTCATTATCCCACTTGTGTGGCTCTCATTGTGCTCCCCAGTGTGAGCAGAGCCTGCCAGGACATTTTTAGGCCACTGGAACTGAACTGGAAGAACGTGGGGGAGTTGTGCAATTATAACCACAATCTCTCTTCTGGACTTGATTATTGCAATCCAGGAGGAGGAGAGAACGAGGACACCAAAGGGAGCAGTATTTACATTCACATCAATCAAAGCTCTGGGGCTGAAACAGGGAAAATCCAAGAAACAAAGCAATCTCCTCCTTTATGACACAGTTTGGTCATTGGGCAGCTCCATCCACTGCAACATCAGCCCGTGGTGACAAATAATGGCAAACAGCCTGAATAAAGTAAAATATTATCCTGCTCTTAAGGCAGTGCCTTGAGACATCACAGGGACTTCAGTGTAAGAGCCTCTCCAAGGGCTGCAAACTCCCCTGCTGGGCTGTCCCTGCCCGTCCTCACCTTGGCACATCCAACACCTTCTGGGTGACATTTATTTACTCATTCCATCAGCTTCCAGATCCCTCCTGCTCTGCAGAAGCTGCTGGTTCAACCTGTTACTGGCTCCTTCTTATGCACAAGGTGTTCCCACCTCTCAAGGGCACTGCAGGGTGTTGGGTGAGGAGGTCCTGCACTGTCACGTGCCCTGGGGGAAAGGTTGCTATGGCAAGGGCTCAGTTTGTTTTAATTTCTCCCAGAGCAAACAGCAGCGACAGCTCTTGCCAGGCACAACCCGGCTCTGCCACCCAGGCAGTCCCTGTGCTGTGGGGACTGGTGGTGGCACACAGGAGGGGAGCCAGGGGACACTGGCTGAGGTCAGGGTGTGACTCTGCACACCCCACCACAAGCTCTGGCCTGGAAGGACTGGCCCAAGGCCAGCTCTGCCCACCCAGCATGAAAACGAAGCACCCACCTTGTCCCATCCCATGCTGGTGTCCCTGAGAAGCACACCCACAGGCTGGAAAAGTGAGGGCAGAGAAGAGCCAGAAGTGCAAGGGAGCTGAGAAATTATGGGCATATTGCCCATATTCAATCTGTTTCTCCTCTAGCAGTGCAAATTGCCTTCTCCAGGCCATATAAGCATCACACCAGCATCAAGAACTGTCCCCCAGGCAGGAGAAACAGCTCAGGCACATCCTCAGTCTCACTTGCTCCTTCCACCCTCCAGCTCTGAAAGCCTCTCCCAAGCTCTGCTCATTTTTCCCTGTAGCATCCCCTTGAAAACATCTTTGATGTCGTTCTGCATCATTCCCAAGTGGCCAAGTTACCCACACCTCACTGTTTCATCTCTCAACATGAACATATTTTGGAGCCTCCTGAGTGGTACAGCAGAGCTGGAGAGGCCAGAGATGAGCCTGGAGTGGAACAGCTACTCTCACCACCCTCAGCAACACATTTGTACCCCCAAAAACAGCTGCTGAAACAACCCTAGGCTGCAGGAGGCTGTCCCCAGACACACAACAGCAGAAACAATTCCATCCTGCACCTGCAGCTACTTACCTGCCCCTTCTGAGGCACACGGAGATCCTTTCCAGCTTTGGATGCTGCTGCTCCATGAGGATATTCAGTTCCCAGTTGTGGGTACCACCACACTCTCAGGGAGCTGCCCAAGCCCACACATCAAGGCTTCCAAAAGCCCCTTGCTCTTCCCAGCCATGTCCTTTAAAAGGAAATCCTTCATTCCAGGGATCATCACTTATGAACCCCCACTGAGGCCCAAGCTCGGCCAGACCCTGCAGAGATTTTTGAGAGCTGAGATTTCCAAAGCCTGATGTTGAAACGGGAACTGGGTGAGGCAAGAGCAAACTGTCAGGAAAACAGTGCTCACTCACCCTACTCCAATGGGTCCCCAGCACATGGAATCAGCTGGAAAGCAGCTGAGTCAATGGGACACAGGCTGAGCTTGTGCTGATGGAGGATCCTTGGGAAGAGCAAGAACTGGGATGTTGATGTGAGTAATTTAAGTCTGAGCTCAAGCAAGTCACAGAATGTGTCTGTTCCTGCCCAGGCTGGAGGAAGCACGAAGAGGAATAGAAAAGCTGCCATGTGAGAGCACAGAGATCCATGGGCACGGATCCAACGGGAAAGAGATCGAGCCCCATCTGCTCATTTCACACAAGCAACCACAAAATCCCACCTTTTCTTTTCCTCTCACACACCAGAGAATCCTAAACCCCAGTGTCATCATCTCCCTTTTCCACACAAAGCCAAGGGACCTGCTGAAGCCTGTCTAGAAACAGCCCCCACGGCCACGCTCTGATCACCAGCGAGGTTAATGATGACAAATTACAAGGTTAATTATGGAATGTGGTGCCAAGGCCACTCACCTGTCCCGTGGCCTGCAGGTTGTAGCAGATGAGGTCCTGCTGGGAGGTGGGTGAGCTGTAGAGCAGGGCCCCAGCCAGCCAGCACATGCCCAGGAGCAAGTCTGAGAGGCTCAGGTAGAAAAGTGGACGCACCTGGAAAAAGGAAAAAGCTCAGCAGGTGTGAGTGGAGTCACAACCCTCCCACACCCCCCCCACAGCTGCAGTTTTACCCTGTTATCAGACATAAAGATATTAAATACAGCCTTTTACAGGCTTTTCTGCAAGTGAGGAAAATATTTCAATAGAAAACAGTGTCCCACTGCAAAGTTATTTTGGAAGCCTTAATTGAGGGTAAGTGGGGCATAAGTGGCACTTTGTGGAGGGATGATTTTACCCTCAGGGAAGCACTGTGACAACATTTCTGAGACCAGTCAATTAATCTGCAGCAAACCCTGAGAGCTTCAAGTAAAAAAGTCTCCTCTACTTTCACAGCCAAGCCAGTTCAAAGAAAAGTTACCAGATGAAAACATTTCAACCTTTACAAGTGAATATCACCCTTGTTTTCAGTCCTTTAAAATTACTATACCAATTACAGCAGAAAGATTAATTGTGCTCAGTCATCAATACTGAGTTATCTGAACACTGTCACCCCCAGCTCTTCTGGTGAGACAACTCTCCTTGCAGGCAAAATCCACATGGATTTGTGCTCTCCTGAGCTGCTCCAACGCACATACTTTGTTCTAACCACCACTTCTGCCACAGAATCCAAGAGCAGCATAAAAATCTACAGAAAATACCCCAAATACCCAAAATGTTACCATTTTGCAGAATGGGACAGGCAGGTAGTGAGAAGAGACATCATGTTTTAAATAAACTCACAGAGAAACCAAACTTTTGGTAAACACAAACACTTCCTCAGGTCTGGAATGACTTGAAGCAAACATTTTTCTATGTGTTCCATGTCATTTCAGCTGGTGACTAAGGCTGGGTTTGTTTTACACGCTGGATTAATTTCCACGGAGAGCCATTAGTCTCTGCTGCATCTTGCTGGAAAGGAGTCACGTCTCCTTTAACAACAGTTTCCAGCCCATTTCCAGTTTGCACACACTGGCCAGGACTGTAAACACTACAGGAAAACATTTCTGCAAAATTCTGGCCAACATTTTCGTTGTTAGCGGGAGAGCACAGACACTGGAAAAGCAGCCAAATTACCTACATTCTTAATTGGAGCTTTTGGTACCTCGTTTTCAGCATCCAGGAGAGAAAATTGTGGTGTTTTTCTTTCCCTACAGAAAATTATAATGCTAAACACAGCACAGAAACGCTACAGGAGGCTTTGATTTTGTATTTCTTTTCCTGGAGTTGAGCTTTTGGTGAAATTTGCCTCAGTATTGTCCTGGAAGTAAATGTATGCCATGCATCACGTTGTGTTGCACTTGTTCCCATGTGCAATGAGAAAGAGCTTGGGAAGACTGATAAGAGTTAAGGTAGATCTGATTGCACCAGATTTGTTCTTAGGGCATGAAGGAGCAGGAGGCATAGAGAGCTGGAGTTAATTTTTATTTAATTTCATTGAAAAATGCCTGGTTTTAACCAGGTTTTTCCTCGCTGGTGCAGAAATTAAGCCCTGGCATGACAGGCTGGGGACACTGTCCAGTTTGTGATCAAGGCAAGTTAAACCAAACAGCTCTAAAATAAGCAAAGAAGCCACTTTTGCAATCAAACAGGTGACCTCTTTCTCCAGCACAAGTGCCCTTGGAGCAAGGCACTGCTGGTGGGTCGAGGAGCTGTTTTGGCAGAGACCTGAATAAAGAAGTAGGTGGCATAGTGGCAAATGTGCTTGCAAAAGGGGAAAGAAAATAACCACTGGTATTTATAAAATAGAGGAAGGGACTGCAAAGATGTAATGATTTACATCCTGGCAGCTCCAGCTGCAGCACACACGGGGATTTGGCTCTGTGGCCACAGCCCAGGCACATGTTGAGCTGCAGGTTCTTCCTCAAACCTGTTGAGCTGAGGTTTCTTCCTTGCTTGCCACTATCTCTTCTCAATGATTTACCTCAGGCTGAAGAGTTTTATTGACCCCGTAGAGATAGAAACAAGCTTCAAGAATGCAATATTTGATTTCCGAAGCTGGGGACGGGAAGGGGAGTGTTTCTAAGATCCTTCTCCTCCCAGCCTCCAGAGCTGTTTATTTTTAAACGTTTTGCTGTGGGTCCTCATGACTCAGGGAATAAGCTGTTTGTGGCAAGCTTTGGTATGGATCTCTTCCAGCCCCTTTGTTTACAAACTTCCACTTCAGACCCAAGACATGAGGACAAGACGATGGGGAAGTTACTGGAGATTTTGTCACTTTTGAAACCCAGCAACAGATCTCCCCTGGCAGCAGAAGAGCCTGGAAGGCTGATGCAAACCAGTCCCTCCAGCTGGCATCCAGCCCTCCCATCCGGATTTGCAGAAATAATCTGAGCAGAAACATCTGGACCCTCTGGAGCAGGAAGGGCCCATCAGTGACCTGGAGCCATGTGTGGCTCACGAGCAGCTCCCAAGCCACAGCTCCATCACATGACTGAGAGCAGAAGGGCTCCTGAGTAACCCGGCCATGGAAACCAACGGGATGAGGCTGCTGAGTCACACCAGGACACCTGCCAAAGCCAGCTCCACATCATCCCAGAGTGGAGGGCCCCCGGAAGGAATCACATCCGGAGCTTTCCAGGTGCAGATGTGGTAGGAGGAGGGTTGGATGTGCACCTTGAGCAGCACAAGCTCAAGCAGGTTTTCCATCCCAGCACTGAGGTGAAGTCCCAGCCTTCATTCTTCCCTGGGAATGCATGGAGATCTCCAGAGTTTATTCTGGATGTGCTGGGCAGAGCGTTTCCAGGAGGCTGGCTGGGAGCAAGAGTCCTGCCTGTTATAAGCAGAACAGATTTGCCCTGCAAACATGGACTCATGTTCTTCTTCCCACCGTGTCATCCAACAATGTGTCAGTTGCCTGCATTACTTCCTTCTCCTGGGATAGCTCCCTGCATTCCCTGGAAGTCCCATCCTCTGGGCTGCAGATCAAACCCACAATGTACAAAGAACATGAAGATGAGGGAAGGACAAATACAGCTGCTGACCAGCTCCACTGGTCCACTGGCCAGGCCAAGCCTGCACATCCTGGACAGCAAATCCCAACTTGACAGGGATCAGCTTGGCTCACTGCCTCCAGGAATTCCGGGACACACAGAGGGACTGTGTGTGGACATGCAAGCCTGGCAGGATGGGTTGGAGGGCTGTGGATTCTGTGCTCAAGCCAGCCACGTGCTTGCCATGTCAGATACATGCCAGCCCCATGGGATTCCCTGCACACACAGCCATGGAATGCACCTGGGATGTGCATCCCTGCCCCATCTGCAGTGCAAGTGTAGGGCTGTCCCACCCCAAGGGATGTTTGCACCTGAGTCCTGCTGTTTCAGCAGTAGGAATGTTCATGGCAGGGGTGAATCTTCCAAAGCCTCACTGCAGAGCCCAGCACGACAAACTGCTTTCCAGTTTCCTTTTGTCTGAGCATTGAGTGGGGTCAGTTTTAGTAGCACACCTGCCCAGAAAAACTCCTCGGAGACAGCCAATGACCGACACCTGCAAAAGCATTTCCATGGGGGCAGCTCCAATTTGCACTTTAGCAGCTTTGTGCACAACTCCTCAGCCCCCAGGAGTTTGGCCCCACAGAGGAGGGCACGCTGAGAAATCCCTGCTTACAGGAACAACTGGAGGACGTTCCTGGAGCAGCAGAAAACACAGAACTAAGGAACCTGCTTCTCCCTGCAGAAGCACAGGTTCAAAGTCAGTCCTTTCACCTCCTACCAAGACAAAGAGCCCAATTCTTAGCAAGCCCTTTGCTTCCCAGCTATTAAACAAGGTTTAACCACATAACCCTGAGACCTGCAGTTGCTCCTAGGAGAGGGTCTGTGTTACAGGTGTGACCCACCTGCAGGGATCGACACCACGGCTTAGGGAGGGAGAAGGAAGCTCAGACCTTACCTCGGGGGACCGCACTGCGTTTTGGAAGACAGCATACGCAATAATTGAGCTGGAACCTACAACGCTGAGAAAACAAAGCACAGGTTGGAACAGGAGCGCGTCTGCCTCGCTGGGAGATGCGAGTTCTCTTTTTGTTTTTTGGTTTTCTGGGAAAAATCATCTTCGCGACAGTAACTCCACGGGCAGCGTGTCGTACCTGAGCATGGCCATGGTGAACTGGATCCACTGGAGCGCAGAGTAGACCTGGGGAGAAGGACGGGAGGGAGCTCAGGTGACACAGCCCCAGGCACGGCAGGAGCGCCCGGGGACCGGGGGGTCCCGGGGAGGAGCGGGCACCACGGACCGGGGACCGGGAGCCCGGGGAGGAACGACACGGACCGGGGATCGCGATAGGAGCAGGCAGCGCAGACCTGGGAAGGTGAACTGGCGGGTCCCGGAGAAAAGCGGGCAGCACGGACCGGGGACAGGGAGCAGGGACCGCGGGGACTGGGGACAGCGGGATCCCGAAGAGGAATAAGCAGCACGGACCGGGGACGGGGACTCGGGGAGGATCGGGCAGCGTTGCCGGTGCCACCGGGGGCACGGAGCAGGGCGCAGGGCTGGGGAAGGACCGTGAGGGGATGGAGGAGAAGAGACGCGCACAGCGG
>VZRO01001509.1:247744-274738 GCA_013397915.1 Daphoenositta chrysoptera | reverse complement strand
CGCCGCCCGGGGCCACCGAGGGAGCGGCAGCGCTCGGGGGCGGGCGCGGGCTCCCACGCCGCGCGGGGAACGGGCAGCGCGCACGGGAGCCCCCCGCCCCCGGGGACAGCACGCGGGGCCGCTGCTGGCGCCGGTGAAATTAGGACAAGAGAGTGGCTTCCAGCAGCAATTGCAGAGTAGCTGAAGGCAGCGAAAGGGCAGCAGGCACGATCGGGCCGTGCGGAGCAGCTGTGGGGTGTACGTTTCTATCCAGGTGGGCACTGCCACCTCTGCCACCACTCTGCCACCACTGCCCTCTCAAGCAGAGGTTTTTGTGCTGCCATGGGAGATCTCATGCGCTGCCAGCCCGCACTTGTACGCAAGTGTGGACACAACGTGTCCTTATCATCGAAAGACTGGATGAAAAGCAAGCAAGCAATGCATGAAGAGCAGACCGACAGCTCATCAAGTAAAAGCACTGACCCATCCACACTCCCTCCCCCAGCAGACATCCTTCTGCACTTAATCCCCAGCTGGAAAACAATAAGCATTTCCCCTCTTTTTCCACCCTTCCTCTTTGCAGGGTCTGCTTGTCCTGCACCAGCAAAATCTGGCTCCACCACAGGGTTTACAAAGAGAGTGCAGACGAGCACTTGATCGCATCCAGACCAGCCAGGCAGAAAAATGAGGCAGCAATACTGATTTGTAACGAAACTGACTTTTATATAAATTATAAACCCATCCAGTTTAAAGCAGTTCAGTTGCAGTTGTGTCACTTAAGTCCGTAGAAGGCTGAGGCGTACATATCTCCTACAGTCATAAATTAACAATAATCAAGGAAGAGAAAGTTCAGATAAGGCTGCAAATACAACAAAAAAAACCTCCCTAAGTTTACTAGCCGTTAAAATAAAGTCATGATTATCAAGGATTGCAAAATATAAATGCAATTTTTGAACAGTTAAAAAGTACAAAAATGATGGACAACACAAACAAGCATTGTACAGTTTGTCCTGTGTGTAGACAAAGCAGGGTAGGAGATTTCCAACCTTTATCTACATTAGACACCGATTTTAAGCCGAGAGGAGTTGAGGAAATCTGTAAAAGGATCGTGGCTCATGATCCCAGTAGTATAAAAGCAGTATTTTTTCAGTCTGTAAACAGTAGTCTTGGTAGCTTCTTCTAGGTATGTTTTTCAATTCACCACCCAAAAAAAATCCGAAACAAAAACAAACCCTAAGAGTGGAAAAAAGGGGAACAGCAGCAATGGGTTATAGCTTGAATTTCTTACCAGGTCCATGTGGGACATATTCTGGAGGGGAAATGCTCTTTCGTAAGAAATATATAATATATTTAACTGTACACAATTTATAGGGGGAGAGAAATTCTCCCTCAACCAAGCCCCCAGTCAGTCAGTACAGAGTCATTTTTGTACACAGTTTCCTCCTAGAGAAACTACAGCTTGGGAAGAGATGGCCTCTGCTTTTAGAAAAACACCAAGTAATCCAAAAGTTCTGTGTTTGACAAGGTTGTCATTCCCAGTGGCTGGAAGCAGAAAGAAAACAGCAGCTGGCACTGAGAACAGTCAGAATTCCCTGCGCTGGAAGTGAGCCAGCCATGCTTCCATCCTGTCCCAGCCCCTGCCTCAGATGACACAAGTCCCCCCAGCAGTTTCAGTTCTGCTTTCAAGGGATGCAAGAAACCTTTTGTAAACCCAACTTCTGCTTTCAGGCACACAGGAGGATTTTAAACGCTTGGTTCTCTTAACCTTAAACCTCACTTACATTGTCACCATTGCTTATTGATACGACTGAGTTCAACCTGGTGTAGCAGCAGTGGAAGGAAACTCCAGCCTGGATCAGCCCTGGGACCGTCCCCTCTGTGTCAACTTTGCTGGTGTTTGTGCAAAGCCCTCTGGAATTAGTGCTGCCGCGGGGAGGGAGGGGACAGGGACAGCAGCAGTGCCACTGTGCCCCCGGGACTGAGAAGGGCAGTGCCCGTTTCTGCCTCAGGGCTGCTCTGAACTGCACCACCTCAGCTCTGGGGCTGTTTTCACTCACCCTACGCTTCTGACAGCATCACCTTCAGTCACCAGCCTTACTTTAATTTAAGGAGTGCACCCTTCTTTCAAAAAAGGTATTTCTATACAACATAACAGTTCTGGGGTTTTTTTTCCTTTTCTTTTTTTTTTTCAGTGAAAGTATTACTATAAAACAGACTTAACACATTTTGGTATTCCTCCAGCCCAGAGCACTTACCAGACATTGTGATTCAACCATCAGGACATCCTTTACAATTTGACAACCTGCAGACATTCTTCTTCTTTCCCTTTCAGGATGGGGCAAAGCAAAACTAAATCCAGCAAGAGCAGCTATGGGACTGTTTTTTTTTTTTTTAATACAGGGGATTTATTAAAAAAATACTCTTATCAACATTCTAGCATTACTAACAAAACAGAGGAGATGACAAAGGCAGTCAGCTCTTTTCAAACTTTAAATCTAGACTCTGATACCTGCAGCTCTAAACCAGGAGATGAGGAATCTGTTGGGTCTGACCTGTCCCTTGTATTGCAGGTACATGAACTTTTTTTTTGCCTATTAAATTTAGGCTGCATTGCTCTTTGAACATGAAAAAACCCATCAGAAATGCAGATTCTGTGGGAGCAGATGATATGGTCACACTTTCTAACAGAAAGCTTCATGAGCCAGTGCTTGGATATCAAAGTTCAACTGCAAAAAGCAAGCACACAGGTACAGAAAGGATCTCAGCCTCAGACCACAGCGGAAGCAAAAGTTACCTCTGCCAACTTAAAACCAAAGCCAATAGAATTTAATTTCTATTAAAATATTGAAGTCTTAAAGTTTCAGTAATCTAAATACACTTTTAAAAAGTCATGACGTTGCTGTTTAACATTAAACTGACATGATACCAGCGCAGTGTCACACTTCACTGCAGCCATTATATACAAGGTCTCTGGTTTTGTCTTTTTTTGCTGAAACACCCATTCCCATCTCTCTCTCTCTTCTCTGAAGTTTGCTCCTCATCACATTTGCAGTTTTCCCAAGTGTGAAAACAACCCGTGTGCACAGACACCTCCTCCCTCCCACTCGCTCCTGGAAGAACCTGCCCCAGCTCCGGGCACAGATGATTCCCAGCCCACCACGGAGGCCTCACCTCTCCCTGATGGACCAACACATGGAATTCTGTCAGTAGGACCAGGTGGTTTGCAGACAAAACAGGCAGCTCCAAGCTGGGCTCAGTTCATCAGAGGCGGCTGAACGTGGACATCTACAATTCCTGCATTTCTAAGGCAAGGACCATACAAAAATTATAAACACTGTATGGTGATGAAAATATCCTTGGAGATAGATGCTTTACACTGGATTGCTATTGCTGCTTCTAAAGACCATCTCCAGTTGATTCTAGAGATCAAAAGGGAAGAAAGTGAATTTTCTCCTGTTGCAATATGCTTATGAACATGTATAAAAAGTGGTCAAACCCTGGGAAGGGTCCCTGCTTCTCATTTATGTACAATAATTTAAATCAGCTCAATACATCTGTAATACCTAAAAAAATTGTTTCATGATTTTAAGTCCTTCATGCATTATGAGGAAGTTCTGGATTAAAGTGATGGTAGAGTGGATGTTGCTTCTGTCTGGGACTCTGGTGTCACTCCTCTGTGGAGTCTGTCAAGGATGCATTGCTCAAATCTTTAGTTTTTTAATGGTATCAAGTCTCTTTTTCAGCAGCTCTCCAATTTCCTGAACTGAGTGATGGTAACTGCTCTGGACCTTCCCTTGCACAGTCTTTGTAAACTTTTTTTCTTCCTGCAAAGTACAAAAGAGAAATCACTCACTCCACAGCAATTGTTTGAATCCCCCTTTTAAACTTTCTCCAACATCTCCAACACCAAAAGGAAATTCCTGAGGACCACAGTGCTTGCACAGGGGATCTCTTACCTGTAAAAGCAGAGTGTCCTTGAGGGACAGCTCTTCAAGTTTTAGTGCAGTCAGAATGATTTCAAGCCCTTTAATATGATCTATTACATTGGAAGTTAATGTCTGCAGTTCAGTTACATAATCCAGGAAATGGGTAAATACAGGTGGCTATAAAAACAAACACAGATCTTTAATTTATTAACACATATTAATGTCTATTTTATAGAACTCATTTTGTAATATATTATTCTCCCCACCAGTGCTAAGGTATAATTTACCTACCCAGATAAACACTCCCAGCTGACAAGTTTACTGTGGAGCATTCCAGGCAGGAAGGTCAATGACACTCTAAATTGTATTTCCCATTCAAAAGCTGTCACATGATGTCACATATGACATGTCACCACTTGATTTTAAATAACAAAAATCACCCCCAAGTAATCATTACCCCACATCAACCTCCAAAAGTTTCTGAAAACCAGTTCATGTTGTCTATCCTGATTTTTCTTTCAGTATAATTAAGCTGGGATTAGGGGTGGGAGAACAGAGAGAGAAATATTGTTTGTACCATTGCTACACTGCTTTCTTTTTTTTTCTTCTTCTTTTTTTGCAGATTGGATTTAAAGGGTCGGAGGACACTGTCACAGTAACTCGATACCCACAGGGCAATGGAGATCGTCTGGAAAAAAGGTACAAATATGTTAAAGGTTGCATTTACAGGAGGCTTCTGAACTCATTTTAGTGTTCCTGGTAAAACTCAGCATGATTAAAATATGCAACAAAATCCCTGTCCTCATGAGCGACCAAGATCAAACTTTCACTGTGTTTCAGTCCCAACATTTCTACCCCACAGTACTCCCAAATTTCTAATTTCCAAAGGAAAAAAAAAATACCTCAACAAAGAAGACTAAGTTTTCTAACAGGTTTGGATGAGTTTTCAAGGTGCCATCTCTGACTTCAATCAAATCACCTTTACACTTATTGAACAAGTCTGAAAAGAAAAAAGAAAAGCCTTATTGAGGATGAAGCAGATCATCTTAAATGTGCATTTTCTGTACACCAGGTATCCGAGGGCAGCGTGCAGAACTGTCAGGGCACTGCCCACTGAGATAATGAGTCCTCTCCATCTCCTCTGAATTCTGGCTCATTACAAACATTTCCACACCCCTGATGAGCCCCCCCTGACCCAAGCACCAGGAGAAGGAGCTGCCCAGGCTGGGAGATAAATGCACTGAAGGGCACAGCACGTTCTGAGCATGCAGCAGCTTCAGCACACAAGCCAAGGGCAATCCCAGCCTTGTTCTCAAGCTTTCACAGGGTCTGCAGATGCATCACCACAGCCCATCCCTGCAGACACTCCACAGCCATCCTCAGACAGCCAGGAAGCTCTGCCTTAGTGTCTGTTCTTTGAGTTACCATTTACCTGTCAGTCGTTCTACTAAAGACTTGAAACTATTCCCTATTCTTTCCTGGATTTCTGCTGAATCTTCTGAAAAAGAAAAAAAAAAAGGTAAGCTACAAACTTCTGTATTTTCTGCTTCCAGAACACCAAGAGGCATTTAAATGTAATTTAGTGTCAGTAGTCAAAAGTAAATGCAACTGCTTTCAAAGAGGAGCCAGTACTACATCAACATATACTGTACAAAAATGAAGACTTACATAAAACATTAAATGAAGGCACTGGCTCTCAGATAATTTAGTGTCAGACAGAAAATTAACACACAAGTAACAGTTTTGAGTCCACATCCTCCAACGCCCAGCAGTTTTCAGCCTAAACAGAGACATGTGGCTCCCTCCCACCACACACCACGGCAATGTGGTCAAACCCCTGCCCCAAACACTTACCTAAGCCATTGGTATCTAGTTCATAAATATCACTAACAAGATAAAACAAGCTAGTCTGGCACTGACAGCTGCCATTGCTGAAGAAGCCAGCCATTCGGGTAGGAGGAGGGCCAAGGACAGGATACTAGGCAAGAAGCAAAGAAAAAGATAAAAGTGTTGCAGCTTTTTCTCATCCCACCCAGTGCCTGGCACATCTCCCAGTCAGTCACACACCACAAACCCAGGGGCAGTTAAGTGCACTCTGCAGCCTGCACGATGCATTTCATGGTCAACATTTGGGGAGAGCTTTTCCCTTGCTGGTACCTGGATTTTTTGTTCTAGAAACTTCTTCCCTGAATCCACCGCTGCTTCCAGCTGCTGCAGCAAGGCTCGGATTGTGTCAATCTTGGATGAGACACCGTTCTCTGCAGTCTTTTCAGAGTTCTTTGGTTGGATGGTGTGACCAAGAGTTGGGAGTCCGCTCACCAGCCTCAAAGTTAAAGACCGGATTCGCAACCACAGGGTTTCCTCCTCCAGGGAGAGCTTCCGATGTTCCTCGGAAATGTCCCTAGAGAAAGGCACCAAAGCTCTTCAGGCAAATGCTCCAGGCACAAAAGCCTACCCAAAGCTCTCCAATGCTGCATGAAGAGGAAGGAGTGGTCAGAAATTCAGAAAACTATTAATAACTAAAAGGGCAGCACTGCCAGAAGTGATGGATGGTGCTTAAGTCAGCCAGCCCAGGGAACACTGAAATATAGGAATTGCCCTGGAAGGAATTTCTTTGCTATGTGTGAGTTGAAGATATTTCTACTCACCTATCTTTTGGATCCCAACTAAACAAGACTGTCAGGTCTCTGTTGTCACGCAGATCTTTCCATGGAATGTCATCCTCCTCTGGGCTCAGACTCATGGACTTTATACTTTCTTCTAAACTGGTTGATCTGTAGGTGAGAACAAGCAGCACTAAATAAAACATCTGATCACTGCAAAGGGAAAACAACTCACTAACAGACCATGTTCTGTGCACTGCTCAGCTCTTCCCTGTGCCAGGAATGTGGCACACACGGCACTGACAATGACATGAAGGGACAGCAAATCAGAATCACAGAATCCTTAAATTGTAAAAAGTCCGATGCATTCACCAAGTCCAACCACCAATGCAGCACCACCACCATGGTCACAAATAAAGCAGTGCCTCAGTGCCCTCCCACATGTTTTCTGAACACTTCCAGGCATGGTGACTCCACTGCTTCCCCGGGCAGCCCCTTCCAATGCTTGACAACCCTTTCCATGAAGGAATCATTTTAAACCTCCTCGGTGCAACCTGAGACCATCAAAAGCAGAGCGAAGCTTTAGGGGCGGAGCTGCAGCTCTCAGGTTTCTGCAGGTGCAACTCCCCAAGGTCCCTCCTGTCCTGGGTTCTGCCCATTCCCAGTTTTCCCATGCCAGGAGCTGTACTCACATATTTGCTTCAAGTAAGAGGTCCAACAACATCCGCTCGGTGCGAACCTGCGCGAAGTGAAGGGAAGAGTTCAGCCTGTTCCTAAATGCGATGAATTCCGGGATCTTCTCGAACGCCCCGTACTTGTAGGCTTGGATGATGTATTCTGAGGTCTGGAACACAACACACACCAGCCCTCGTTAGTGACTTCCCAAATTAGGAATAACCAACAAGGTCACTGCCAAGAAACTGCCTTTCTGTGGTTTTTATGAGCCCAGAGGTGCAGGACATGGCAGATCCTCAATCCCTGGAAGGAGTTTGCACTTCTGCTTCTCCAAGGCTCCCCAGCAGTTTTGCTGTTTTAAATTGGGAATGCCCTGATGCTCCACAGGCAGTGAGGTTTAACAACCAAACCAACTCTAAATGTTGTCACCACAATGAAAAATACTTCACAGAGATGCTTTTGGAAGACTTTTTTGCTTCCTTTCCTTTTTAGATGCGTGATTCAAATGATCATTCAAATCATCGTTTCATTGTGAGAAATACTTCCAGGCAAAAGAAATATATCCCACATTTTCTAGAACTGACTTGGGTGTGCATCACATATCACCACAACATAGATTTAAAAAAAAAACCAACTTCCACATTTGTTGTTTCTCTTTTTTATTAGAGTTTTGAATACAGCATCACATAGTGTGTACATGGCACAAAACAAACACCAAAGGAAACTCTCAGGGTCCATGGGATATTTTGCTTTCCCTCTGATGAAATGCAGCAATACAAGGCAGGCAGCCAGTATTTCACTTCAGTCCAAGCAATCTCCAAAAAAAGAGATTTTTCTGATGAAGGAGACCAAAACAAGCAATGTTTTAATGAAAATGTCTAACTGTAGACACAGAGTGAACTGTTTCTGCTCCCAGCCATGAGGAATGGCTGTTTTTACATCAGAATTACTCCACAATTGAGAAATTCTGGAAAATCAAGTATTTTCTTCTGAACAAGATTATGAACTGCACTGAAGATGAGAGGCACCAAAAAAGGCCTCTGCTTAACTGAATTTTGTATGGTCCTAACAGACTCAACCTGTCTGAAAGGCTCTGAGAGACCAGAAGGCAACACTCACAGATCCAAACCACCTTTTCTTCCCTCCAAACCAAGAAATGTCCTCTAGGGAGTTGTTTTTACTTTTTTTTTTTTCCGTAAGTAATTTGGTTATTTGCACTGAGTGAAAAAAATATGCCAAATATTCAACAACATACCCTCTGATCAACAGCCTTGCAGAGGTGACTGTCAGGGCTATGGGCTCTAATTCAACTGCATCCACGTGGTTTTTAAATCCCCCCCGGACACGTTGGAGTGGTTTGCCTGCAGTATCTGGAGAGATTAAAGATGGATGGACACAAGAAAATTAGAGAGATTACTGGTGATTCTGCATAGTTGAAGGAGGACTATCTCGAAGAAGATAAAGTTGCCTTTTTAGTTTTGGCCAAATATAGCAATGCTGCCTTCTCTCTCCTCCCTGTTGTTGGCATCCTCTCCCAGAGCAAGAATAGTGGCAGGATTGCACAGCATCCCACATGGCTGTTACTCATGGGACCACTCTGACACAGGATTCACGTCAGGCTGTGAAGTTCAGCAAGTCAGGAGAGCGGATTTATCCAAAGCAAGGAGTCTGATTCAGGAGCTCTATTTTTATGCCAGACCACTCGGTTTACATCCCACACTTCCTGCTCCAGGCAGAGTCCCACACACAGCTCTGTGCTGTGACATTCCAGCTATCTCAGCATCGACCTAGGGAGGAGCAGGCAGCACCAGAAATCTGTAAAAAGGGAACTTTTAAAGGATAATCCTCCTTTAACACTGCAGATGTGGTTACAAGGCTTGAGTGGGAGCTGCCCCATGAAGGGGCAACCCCAGCAGAACCACAGCAGCCAGAAACTGGGAGCAGATCCTGACCTTGTGGCGTGTTTTATGGCAAGGAATCCTTCTTCATCCCCACTCCTGTCACACCACGATCCTCAGGGAACAGCACCCTGAACTGAGCCTTCGCCTCCTGCAATTCCTGGTTGCAAGAACAGCTTTTGAGGCATCTCCCAACAAAAGGATCTTAAGGAGACAACCACTGGAAGCGTCCAGAACGCAGGAGAGATTTGGCTACCTGACAGCAACACCAAGCTCATGGTCCTTTGGCTGCAACACCATCTCCAAGACATGATGTGAGTGAGTTCCAGAGTCCCATCCTCATCTTGTCACTGAGGAATTCTGTCCTCCTGCTGCACCACTTCTGCCCCTCTTGAAATTCCAGTATTTTAAGGTGTAGGAGCAAGGCAACACCTTTTTGGGATTTCTGGAATATGAGCTGTGCTTTCCTGCCAACAGCACCTGGAATGCAGCCATCACCATCCATGTAGAGATGCTGAGCCACTGGAAACATCCAATCCCTCTCTTCCACAAACACTTTTATCATTCAAGCCAAAGAGAATAACCTGCTCCCAAGGGAACCACACCTCAATTCCTTCACATTGTTTTCCATGGAAAGATGATTTCTTGATGCTTTACAACACAGCATTCCCAAGCAGAGGAATCACATCCAGAAGTTTTTTCAGTTGACTTTTCCACCTGGCACCCAGAAGTCGTGGGTTTCATTCAGTTGGTTCCAGGGATGTTCTTCATTAACATCCACCAAAGGAATTTTAAACAAGACTGAAAAGTTACACCCCAGTTAAAAAAAAAGCTGTCTGGATCCAGGGCTTCACTCCCAGGAATCCAAAGTTTCTTAGCAAGCAGAAAAAAAATGAGCAACTGAGGGATGCAGAGCAGAGTGAGCTCCCATCCCATTGTACAATCCATGTGCATCCCTCAGGAAAACATCTGTGTCAGACACAGCTCACAGAACTCAGCATCTACACTGCAGGCACAGGGAAATGGCAATGGGAATCCTGGACACAGGAATCACCTGGGCTGCCAACAGAGCAAGGCTGCTACTTCTGAGTGATTTCTGTGAGCATCTTTACTACTCAGAACAGATAATTCCCATGGTTTTATCTATTGCTGGGACAGTGGGAAAGCAAAGTGACTACAGAGCCTCTGGAGCCAACTTAGCCAGTGGCTGACTGGCAGATTTACAACTGGATTGCACCTTTGTTTCTTAGGAAGTAAAAATAATCTTCTTCACCTACCTCTCAACAATGGCCAAGGTATAAAATACAAATACACAGGATATATTCTCACTCCTCAGAATGGGATGGTCCCTTTAAAGTGAAGTGCAGCCCCCACCATCCACTGAAACACACAGCTCCAGTGATTGGAACATAAAGGATTCATCATGTGCCATCCCCATCCTGACCCACCATCCCTGGCTGCTCTAGAACTTTCCAAAATGCCACATTTATGACACCAGCACTTATTTCCACATGACATCCCACTTCAATTATTGCACAAAATCACAAGTATTAATTTAAAAGCAAACCTACCAGTTTTATGAGGAGCATTAGAACTGGCTTTAATAGAAAGGAAGCTGAAGCAAAACCTCAGGCAAGAGTAAGTGACAAATTCTTGTAGTAGAAAATGCAGGTCGAGGCAACCTTTACTATGAATTTTCACCTACTACTGCTCTTTGTTATGTTTTAAACCACAACATTTCCCCAAGCCTTGCACAGGGCTTCTCTAATACACTTTGCTGTTTTACAAGATCATGGAGGGGAGGGGGGTTCTTTCAACTCACATCTTTCTGGTTGGAGTGGAAAAACCTGAGTGCAAAGTTGCAGGATTGGGAAGCAGCAGCGTAGTGGCCCAGGGAGCCGGCGTAGCGTGTCAGGAGATAACTGCAACAAACAGCACGAGGCAAACGTCAGCCACTGCCCTGGCAAACAGCTGCACAGGAGACATCTGGACATTTAACAGCATTAACAGCATTCATGGGCAAGTTCAGGCTTTTAATGGAATGAATTCTCGATTTTTTAAAAGCGCTATGTGAGGGCTTAGAGTTCTTTCTTCACCTCAAGTGTGCAAGAGCTGCTCAGTGAGATACCCCCAAACACGTCAAGCAAAGGGCTTTTGGTGTGTTTTGGTGTTGCTTTGCTGAGCAACAACCCAAGCTGGAACACCAAGCTCTTCCTGGCAGCCAGCCAGCCATTTCACCAATTTCCTTCAGATTAATTAATACTCTAAAAAATCCAACACACATCAAAACCACACAGGAAAAGATACCCTAAAAAAAGGGGGAGCATGCAGTGGATGTGCCTCCCAAAATCCTAAAACACTTTTACACAACAGTGCACGAAAATGTGATAATCTGCTGAATTTTGGATGCTGCAGCTGTCAGGATGGGGGTCAGCAGGACTGATTATTCTCAGTATGTACCACCCACCCGATGGTGTCGTGCTGGATGTGCTTGGCGTCGAGGCTGGAGTAGAGCTCCGAGACGGGCTCGAAGGCGCCGAGCCGGCAGTAGATCCGGATGAGCAGCAGCTTAAACTGAGCATTGGAGGGACTGTGAGACAGCCCTTCCTCCAGGAGAGTCAGGCACTGCCACACGGCCGCCTCTTCACCTGGTGACAGACACAACACAGGCAGGAGTGAGCAGGGACAGGCGCCGAGCAACCCCCGGCACGATTCCCTTCCCCGCGTTCCGCAACGCTCAGAGCGCTGCCAGGGATTTCGAGGTGCAGATGGCCACACGTAACACCTGCTCCAGCACTCCAGCTGCTCCCTGAGGGAATGCTGGGGGAATCATGCCTCCCAGGGAGTATCTAGCTCACATCTGCACAGAGCACACTGCAGGCAAAGCAACCTTCCCTGATGGATCCTGGACTATTTGGGAATTCCAGCTTGCACACTGCGAAAGAGCCAGGAATTCAAGAGGCTGCGTCCACCTTCCTGCCAGGAACCTGACCATGGATTTACTCAGGTTAAAGAGTAAATCTTACTTGGGAAAGACAAGGGTGTAACAGATAACTATATGGAAGGGCAGGAATTATACATGTGGACATCCAACACTGGACACTGGGATTAAGAGACAAAGAGCAAGGGTGGAGTAGAGGCAAATTTAATTCAGGGAACAGGTCCCAGCAAGTCTAGAAACAAGGGATCCAAAACGCAAAGTATGTCAGGAAGAGAAAGAAATGCTCTCAAAACACTTCTGGTATCAGAAAGGAGTTGTCAGCAGAACTCGTGCAAAGGGAGAGAAAAAAGGAATTAATCAGAAAAAATTAAATCTGTTTAGAGGTCAGTGAGATTCAGGTCAAACACCAGCTGATCAGAGGGACTCCTGAAATACCTCATATTGCAAAAAACAACCCAGAAAGGTCCAGGCCTAACAAGCCATGCCAGGTACTCACTGGCCACAGGGACACAGTCTCCCTTTCCCAACCTCCCACAGAGGTATTAATAAGCAAGGCACAATTTTGGGAACGTACCTTCAAGCCACAGATCAAGCAGCAGGTGAACTGCAAGCAAGCAGTAATAATCTGAAAACTGCAATTCAGTCTTCAAACAAGATTTCCCTAAAAAGAGAAAAAACCAGTTACCCTTGAATTACTAACAGTGCTGCCAGCCAATCTCACAGTCAGGGTTATTGAGTGGCACCATGATCAGAGACAGCACCACAGTTTCATTTCTAAAATCAGAATTGTCTTAAAATCCAAACAACTTTACACATCACTGAGTGGCCCGTGGGGCTCTTCAAACATTGACATCTGCTGGAAGAAGAACTCATTCCCACAGCTGCAAGATTTACAAAATAATAACTCCTGATCACAAATGTGTCCTATGCACACCAGCGAGAAAACCTGGCTTTGCTTAAAAGCACCCGCAATTCTGCAAGGTACAAACAGACCACCTGAACCACCCAGAAAAGCCTCATTTAAGACACACAACTGAAAAGAAAATAATGAAAAGGAACCAATTCAGGGAAGGTGAAGGGCAGAATCAGAAAGGAGCAAGCCAAGCTTTATCAGCGTCACAGATTTTCCTCACCAAACTCCAGCCCGTGGCGGTACCGCAGCATCAGCTCCCGCACCACCGCCAGCTTCTGCTTCTTCTCCATGGCGTGGTAGATCCCCAGCAGCCTGGAGAGCTGCACCACACACAGGTGCTGCTGCAGGGCCTTGATGTCCCCTGGCAGAGCCACCTCGTTCTCGGCCGCCGCTGCCAGCGGGATCACGTCCAGCAGCTGCCGGATGAACTGCCAGAAGCACACCAAAGCAAAGGCTGCAGGGCTGCACCAACGGGAAGCATCATTTCCTTCCTCCCATCACGCCAAAAAATGATGGAAACATCAATGTTGATGTCACACTGAATCAGTGGTTCAGGAGCAGCCTTTGAGATTTTTTTTTGAGGTGCACTCAATAGGTTTTATTAAGTTTCATCAAACAGATGGAGGGGAGAAAAATCAGAGGCAGGTTTCCAATTCATTGACACACCAGGGAGTTCAACCACCTGTTAACACTCATGGTAATAAGAGATGCAATTAAAGTAATTAGTTACTGACAGGCTTCACAGCACACTTCCAGGCGACGGTGGCTTTGCACTGTTACATTTTCCCTCAGCTCTGAAGTAAAGTGCAGTACTCAGTGAGGTCATCAACTCTGATTAATGACTTCTTTTTGGATTTAAGCTGTAAGAAAAGCAGCCTCTCATTGTTTAGTTTTAATGGGAGACAGAAAACTCTTCACAACACACAGGGCTGGGCAGCAGCTTCTTGCTCTAAAATCCAACAGTGTTTGCAAACTTAAATTTGAGTTAAAGCCAATGAATTCAGCTTTACTACACTTGATATTGACACATAAGAACTGCATCAAATGCAAGCCTGAGGCAAAAAGCTCAACAGCCAGAGAGGAGCAGCACCAAGAACAACACACACCAATTCCAGTTTTCCCAAAGAATTTGATGAATGCTGTGTTGACAGACCTTTTCAATTTGAAATTCTGCCAAGCTGAGCAAGGTCAACCACATCACAGGCTCTACTCTCCAATTCACACCTCTAGGAAGTCAAGGTTGGTGTCATGACCATTATTTCTGGACTATCTCACATGTCAGTGGCCCAGCAAGATTCACCATGATCTCAGCTACTGAAGTGGAACTCTCATTTCAAAACTCATCAGCACTTCAGCACCACAAAACCTCCTCAGCTCCTCGTGTCCTTGACCAAGTTAAACTGCTGCAGGTGCTGCTTCAGGGACAGCCAGAAAACCTTCCAATACATCAGTCTGACACAATATATATTCCAGAATATATTCAGTAAATCAGCAGCAGTTTTAAGGCCAGACAGAAAGTTTTAGAGTCAGAGTCATGGTTTTACAAGCACTGTGACAAAACTGTAGTCTGAACTATTATTAAGCATAGTTTTTCCACCCCGGTTTAGAATTTGATTCCTGGAAAGTTAGGCTGAAACCTGTTCAGTACTTCAGGATTCCCTTGCAATGGAATCACCATTTCCAGGACTAGGATTTCAGGATCTTGCTGGTCACATCCCTTGCCAGTGGGCTAAAAACATCTTTAAACACAAAACATCAGCAAGACCCATCCCTACCAGAGCCACCACTCCCGTGAGCAGTGGGGCTGTGGGAAGAGCTTGCATTAAGAGTCAAAAAATACTTTAATAAACCAGGAGAACCTCTCTACCTACACTTTGTTTACCAACACTTTATCCCCAGGCTCTGGCTGATCCCGGATACCCTGCCCTCCCCAGTGCTGAGCCCCGGACACAATGGCTCAGACAAACACTGGGGTGAGTGACAGAATTCCCAGCTGCTGAAGTCACTCTGGGCTGCTCATGACTCTGCACAAATGGGCTTTTCAGAGAAACTCTTTTCCAGAGAGTTGTTTCAGAGAGAGATTCTGGAAAAAACTGCCACAGGTGCCTCCATGACCCCTGGACTGGGGCCAGTGTGTCCCTTCTTTGGCACTGCCAGAGCCAAGCAAAACATCTGTGACTCCTTCCCTCCACAAAATGAGGGGGCAGCTTTTTCCCATTAAACAGATAACTTTGAGCTCAAAGCACCCTGACACCTTGGAAAATGGGAATAAAAATGCCAAAGGAATACAAGATCTGAGACTCTGCAGGATCAAACTCAGCATTAAACCTCCAGTAAAAATCCTCTGAATGAAACTTCTCAAGCGTTCAGATGTTCATGAAATTTTATACAGCACAAAGAGTTCCCTGAAGTTCAAGCAGAAAGTAAAAATTCGATGTTTCCAGTCTTTGAATATGATCCACAGGTATTTTAAGATAAAGGGACCAGAGTACAAACAACCACCGCAGTTCCTGCCAGCATTTCTTGATATTTCCTTACCTTTGTGTATTGGCTGGGTGGGAGGAGATCCACAAACACTTTGAGATCAGTAAAACAGCAGGGCTTGTCCCCAAATTTTTTGAAGTATTGGAACATTAGATCTTCTGGATCACCTAGGAAAAAGGCCAGGTCACCTTTTTAACATGCTCCAGTACAAGTGGAATCTGTAAAATCACTATTGAGAAATCTTTGTTCATGCCTTTTTTCTTTTTCCTGCTTCAAGATTGCAGAGAAATTTAGAAAACAGAGAGCTGCACTACTGCAGATTTTAACAGAGGCTCAATGTCTCTGGTAACCAAGGACACATTAAAAAAAGCCCAAGAGCTTCATTCAAGCTCCTTTAGCAGATAAGAGCTCAACAATCCAGGCAGGCACATGCAGCCTCCGCTTATCTCACCACGGCTTCTTTTGGGATGGAAAAACAAAAGGAATTAGGAAATAGCACAGATGTTGCTCTAATCACATTCCCTTTCATTGATTCCCTAAATGCCATTTCGTAATGCAGGTTTTTAAAAAGCAAAACCTGGCACTGCTGCCACAAAAACTTAAATCAAAACCCACACAGAGATTCCAGTATTAATAGCAAGACTTTCCATCAGGAATACAGTCAGTGACTGGATGCTCCTAGACCCCAGAGATCATTTTGAAAACTTCCCCGCTGGCTTTTCCAAGCCCTGGAGAAGTCTGGAAATACCTGCCTTTTCTCAAACCTCATCTTCCAACGCTTTTAAAACTCTTTACATACAGAACAACAGGCACACTTTCCTAATGGACAATCCATTTAACGCAGTGATTTAGCAGACAGTTTGTGCTCTCTCTCCCTCTCCTCCAAGAGGAGAACTCCTCACCCAGGCAGGGGCTCTCACCCAGTTTGTACTCATCGTTGCAGCCTCGGTGCCGCAGGCGCCTGATCAGCTCCAGTTTGGCCAAATACGGTCCCCGGAGCGGCCGGGAGCTCTTGGACTCCTCTGTTATCCTCTCCTCGATGAAGTTCACAGCCTGCTCGATGGAGCAGTGCACCTCTCCCTCCAGAGAGCTGCAATCACAGACACAAAAGGTTCTCAGAGAGTTCCCACTGATAACACACGCTCAGCACACTCCCAGGAGAGGGAAAGGACGGATTCTCCAACTCAATCGCCACAGAAAACATGAGCCAGAAGGGTTCTGTAATGTACCAACTGTTTCCACAAGCTATTCCCAGCCTCCACATAAAAGCAGGGAAAACACCCAAAAAGCAGGGAAAACACATCATTTAGGCTCTGACATCAAGAAGTCACCCTAATATTGAATATATGAACCCAAACAAGTCGCGGTAGCACAAAGGGTAAAGAAATCCAAAAAGCAAAACTCTCAACTTACTGCTCTTCCTCTGCTGGAGGCGTCCAGGATTCATCAATGAGTTGAAACACTGAATCAAAGTAAGTTATATAAAACTGCCAATCATCTGAGCTGAAACAAAAATCAGGCACAGGACAAAATTTAGGGAATTGCCAAAACCGCATTTCTTGCCAAAGGTGAATTAAGGAATTGCACATAATCATATTACAGAAAAAACCCAATTGTAATCATAAAATTGTTTCCCCTTGAAAAGGTCTCAAATCTTAGGAACACCCTCACCCTGAATTTCTGGAAACATATTAAGTAAAACCATTTCAGTTCAAAATTGAGGCAAGCTACAAACTCTCCTCCTAAAATTTACATTCCAGTCAGAGCTCAGCAGCATCCCCACAAAACGTGAAGGCCGAAGTTTCTCTTCTGCATTTAACTTAGATATAAGATGAGAGCACAGCTAAATTCAAATGCAAACACCACATCTCTCCTGACAGTTCTGAGACAGATTTGATCACACTGGAATGTTCTGTCTCCTGATGCATCTGTTCTAAGCATTACATGCATTTCCCACGATGAAGTCTGGCCAAGTGAGAGAAATTTAGATGTAGAAAATTAAACGTAAATCATGGACAGGATGAGAACTGCAAAGTCAGAGCTGGACAATCAGCAGAGAGTTTAGAAATAAGGAGGTAAACAAGCTTTTATTGCATTAATGTGTTGCTAAATTCTGCCTGAAAAAGCAGCAATTCCAGTCCTGACCCTGACTCTCCCTGTGACCTTCACCAAGTCTGGCTTTGGAGCGCAATCTCCAGAAAAGCTTCCCGACAGTCTCCTATTTTAACCACAAAAACCACCAAACAAGGCCATTCCCAACCAAGCAGGGATTTCTGCTCCACGTTTTCAGCAGGATTGCAGGAATCCCCTCTCACTTTTTGAGCAGCAGCCTCCTGGCCAGCGCGTTGCACTCGGGCCACCTGTGCAGCTTCTTGTACATGGCCATGCACTTGTTCTCCCGGCTCTGCAGCTCACTCGTCAGCTTCTCTGCAGCAAAAAAACATGGAAAACTCAGCTCATCCCTGCATTTCTTCCCTACTCCCCAAATAAACCTTCTTATTCCAGCCCAGCACCAAAGCACCGAGTGTAACACAGCAGCAGGGAGGCCCTCAGAGGATAGAAAGATTTCCCATGGAAACCTTCACATCCCAATTCCAAGTGCATTTTAATCTTCAGTTAAACTCCTCTAAAATGCAGATATTGAAGACTTTTCGTTTTTGAAGATGGCAGCTACAACCAAGAACATGATCCCAGTTTGCCACTGCAAAGCTCAGCACTGAATAGTGTTTAAATACCATAAACAAGGGGGTAAAACCAGGTTGCACAAACACCACCAGAGTTTACACTGAGGTTAAAATTGGTGCTAAGTAAGGCTTCCTAAAATATATTTTTTCTGGAAGCAGCGGACAAGTCTGAGGCAAAGGGGAACTGCTGTTTTCTCCACACAACTCTGATTTATTAAAGAACAAATTACCTCCAAGTTTTCCCCTCACAACGTCTAAGGCTTCCTTGTACTTCTCCAAACGTTCCAGGATCATGTAGTACAGTTCCACCTTAAAAGAAAGATTACACTGCAATGAAACTTGCCAGGAAAATCATACCCAGGTGTGCCAAAAAAGAAAATAGGGGATACCAGGCCTGCAAAGCTATCTTTAGTATCCCAAAGGGTGCAACATTCACATTTAGGTCTTTTTTTCCATTCTTAGTTTTCAGGTTTTTCTTGGGGCCTCCCAGAGAGCAAAGCACTTCATCAGTCAAATCAACCCCCAAAAAATTGCCTCAGCCACAGCATTCCAAGGCCCTCCTAAGCCCCTGCTTTTGGTTTTCCTTCTGTCCCCTACATTCACATTTAATTCCCAAACATTGTTGATTATTTTAAGTTTTCCAAGATAATCAAGTTCCCTTAACAGTGCATTCCTTGTCTCAACAAAGGACAAACCAAGCCTTACTTCAGCCTCAGCTTCAATCTTATCCTCTTTCACCATTTTTTCCACCATTCTCTCAGCAAGTGGCAGAAACATCGTCTTGGAGAGGTTTTCATCCTGTGCTGAGATAGACTGAGGAAGAGAGGGATTATTGTAACAGCTCAGCAACTTTCTGTGATGTCCCACCCACTGCTCTTTTCACTTTGGAAGAGGAAAAAAAAACCAACCCAGGTGCTCCAATCCCCCTCAGCCACCTGTTTGGAGCTGCCATCTGTGACCTGAGAGTGCAACTGCTCTGGGAAAAGGCAGCAATAAAATCGGTGCTCCACAGAAAAGCTCATTTCTGATCAGATCAAGCAGAGCCCTGCACGTCTGAGCACACGAACCTCCTGGTGAAAACATGGAACCAGAACACTTTTGTGTTTTATACGGAACAGGATTTTAGAGAAGGTGATTAAAACCCTCCAAGCTTATTTTTGTTTGATTTTGTGTCTGATCAGTGCCCAAATGTGCTGCCTCAAGCAGCAGCAGCACAGCTGATCTGTGCTTATTCCTGCAGCCTTGCTGCTAATTCCAGAGCTCTCATTTATTCCTTCCAAGAGCTTTTATAACCTCATTAGAGAGGAACGGTTCTGACTGAGAAACTGCAGAGAGTTGAGGATTTATTCATTATCTCCCTGCCAAAACGACAGGTGGATATTAGTGCAAATGAGAGAATAATTCAAGTTGTATAAAAGTGGTAAGGCAGCAGTTAAATTGGATTATAAAAACACCTCAGCATTTATTTAGGACCACAACAATAATGCTACTTAAGGAGGGCTCAGTCCTTCTCCCAGCACCACACAGAAACAGCTCAAACCCACATTTTACCCCAAATCATCTCTAATATTTTCCCCCAGAACATTTCTGCATCAGCACTGCCACTGCAGCAAGAGTCAAACCCAACACTGTACACACCTGCATGATCAGGCTCATCACAGACCAAAAATAATAAGGATTTTTGGGAACAATCTTATAAAGTGCCATTCCAGCCTGAAAAACAGAAGACACAAGTTTCATGATTCCTGAAATAGATTTGTTTCCAAGCTCTCGTGATGGACAACAGGGGGATTTGCAAATGGGAGGACTCTTCTACATCCATGAGCTCTTCCCTCCTAAGACACATCCCTAAGGAAAACAGAGGGTGGAAATGTTTCCAAGGACTTTGTGTAGGTCTGACAAGGAACAGCAGCAAGTGCTGATTGCCTACACAGATGACAGCTTTAATTGGAAGTGGTAACTCCAGCAGGAAGCAGATTTTTTCTTTGGGAATGAGGGGATATCTCCAGTGCTGAAGGACACAGCAAACCCACGCCTGCCTCAAGGAACCAACTGCCCTTCAACACTCACAAATTTGGGGTCACCTCCATGTGCAAAGCAGGGGGAGAAAAGGTCGAGCAGAAAACTTGGTAGAATCAAAGCAGAGCCAAAGAACTGATGATTTTCCCTCACACATTAACAGCTATTCCCACATTTCCCTCACAGTGCCTGTATGTAACAAAGGACAACACTTAGACCCCTCCAAAATCTGTTAATAATTTTAAGAAACTACACATAATAGTCTACACCACCACAGCTGGACTTTTGTGCCAATTCCCTGATTGCAGTTGGCATTCTCCAGGATTTTCAGCTGGAATACTCCAGAGCACAGGACACTGGGGTTTATTTTCATTCCCTAATCAGTCACCATCCACACATTCTTTGCATCCCTGAATCCAAAAGCACAGGCCAACATCCCCCTCTGACAATGTGATATTGATAATATGATCTGATTCAAATGATATTGGAAGTGATAATTTAATGAGATCCACATTATTATGTCACTTCAGATATACAAAAGGTCACATAAATGTTAATTATTGTTATCTGTGGCATTTTTCCCACTTGTGATTGTGATCAGTCACATCTGAAGTTTGGTTCGTAACAAGAGCTTTGTCATTTCAGGTACACCAATAACTCATTTTAGTTATTTAAGCCAAACCTGTAGAAAAATTCAAGTCACAGCAGGAACAAGAGGGAGTTTAGCACTTATTTCTTGGCTCTCTGTGCTTTTTTACACAGAAGAGTGAGCACGCAGGCCTTGAAAATCATCTTCCATTTATAGGCATTCTCCAGGCACCTCATTTGGAAGGGATGAAAACAAACCCAACCAGTGTGACACTGTGCTGCCAGCTGAGAGGGGGTATCTCAAGTGCTTTTTAGTTTTTCCTCACTGAATGACATCAATACAAGTTGTATTTTAGATGCTCAAGTAATGGCACGGGGAGGATTTATCTTCCTAAAGTTAACAGAGAACTGAGGAGGGAATCAGGTGTGAAAACATGGATCAGAAGCTCTTCCTAGATGTGCCTATTCCAGAATTCCTTTAGAATACAGACAGTAGTACAAAACCACAGACCACTAAAAGGCACAGCTTTCAGGAAAACTTTTGTCTTCAGACAACCCACCCCCTAAAAAATGAGATTTAAGCCTCTCTGTAAAAAACCAACCAAGAGTTTAACTTCTGCATTAACCCAGCTCAGCTTTTGTGGAAGACTACTCATAACATAACAAGTAAATGAAAGTAAGAGATAGAGAAAAATACCCCAGAACACAAATTGTTGGTCATACCTGTTGCATCTTCTTGTATTCTCCAACCCTGGCATAGGCCATGAAGAGGTGGGAGTGATACTCTTCACTGTTGGGGACCTTCTTCACAGCTGCCTCATAAAGTTTAGTCACCAGCTCGGCTAAACCAAAACCAGATGCTGGAGTTAAGACCAACTTGGGAATATTTTAAAGCACAGCTCCCTAAAGAGCACAGGGATGCTCTGAACAGCAACTAATTGCACTTATCAGCCCCAGAAATGCTGCTCTGGCCCCCAAGCACTACAAACATCAGGCAAAGGAGAAAAGTGCTTAAAAATCTCCAAACAAACCTCAAAATAGACTGAAATCAAAGCAGAGTTAAACAGCAGCAAGTGAACTGTTCAGAAGAATTTTAGGTTTATTTTTGAAGTAAGTTTGTCTATTTTTGAGCATTAAACTGAATGAAGGTTTCTCCTGCTGGCAGAATGACTGCTCCAAGTGAATTATGTATCAAAACAAACACTTCCAGAGCTTAATGGCAAATTAATTATTCTTATCACAGGTTTATTTATATTAATCACACCCTGCTATTTCCCAATTGCCTGTATCAGTACTCTAAACAATTACTTCATACTATACTTTTTAATAACAGGTCCATCATGACAAAGTACTTCTGATAGTCCAATATGCAAAACTTTCTGACATTTTCATCCTTCCATATTCTTTTTTCTTACACAAACAATTGCAGCTCAGAGTAGGATCAGAAAACCAAATGTAATTGGTCTTTCCCACAGTTTATACATCCCTGACGCAACTATATAAAACATCTAATTACAATTTTCTTGCAGGACCAAAAGTGGAAGTGCCTCACACCCACCAGTTCCTGAGTTACAAACCTGAAAGTTACAAAGCTCAGCTTAAATTTGTTAACAATCACAGAGAGACTCTTGTCATTCACAGGGGTTTATGCTGAAGTCAAAAATACACAAAAAAAATTGGCATTACTCAGCAAACGATGCTTTAACTCCACAAACACACAAAGAAATAAACTGGGAGAACGTAAGCATTGCTCTTCTGCAGACTTTTTTGCATCCAGAAAGGATGTAAACCCCCTTTTCTGGAGCTGTTTCACCCCTTGATCATTTTTCCAGCAGTTCAACAATAAATATTGATGCTACCACACATCAAACTCCACAATAAACATTGGTACCACCACACCACACTCCCCAAGCAGCTGCCAGAAACAACAACTGTTCAAGCTGCAGAAAAGCAGGATAGAAGCTCTGGCATCTTTCAGAAAAGCACAGGAAACTTTACTCCATCACTCTGATGATTTTGTATTTTGAAACACTGATGATTTAGTATTTTGAAAATACAAATCACTGTGAGGAACCTGACAAAGCTGATGTGGCCAAACTGGAAGGTCAGGATTTCCCTCCTGTTTTTCACCAGTTTCCTGAGGCCTGAACTCCTCGACTACATCACACCCTGTGGGATTTGTCATCTGTCACTCTACTGACAACAAATTTCAGTGGTTTCCTCAACAAAAGTGAACTCCCAGGCTGCTGGATCATTATCAACATGCTTCATTTAGGACCTGCTACACAATCGTGTTCATGAGAAGTCTGAAGGAAGATTTTTTTGCTTTATGAAGATCACTACAGGCATTACAACAGGCACCACTCCAATTCCAAGTCTCTCAGCAATCTCTCACATACACAGATCCTGGATTTTGCACGTTTCCCCCCAAACTGTGGGGCACAAATCTTCTGGAAGAACACAAAGAGATATTTTTTTTGGGAGAGGAACAAACTCACGTCTGTGCATTTCCCGGTAGAGAATGGTCAGTGCTTGCAAGGAATTATCATCTGTGGGTTCAAGTGCTGCTACTTCTTGTGCCAGGGCATAGGCTTCATCCTGCTTGCCAGTCCTCTGCAAGCCAATGGCCTTCAGCACCTGTGGACACAACACAGGCAGCTCTCAGAGACACAATTTGCATTTGGAAACTCTCTCCCTCCTGGCAGGAACAGCCCAACCACCTCATTCCCTCTGCAGAACTCCAGGTTTTATTAAGCTTCTAATCCTTGTGGCTGGAGAGGAAAACTCCCAATGCAGCAGCATCAAAGAAGGGCTTTGAGTTCTTAATAAATGTTAAGGTTGCCCCGAGGCATCACCACACGGTTTTCTCTACCCGGAGGCTGCAAACTGACCTGTCCTGCCAATTTTCCTTTATTTTTTTTCACTAACTGGTCAGAGGGAAGTGACATAAATGAGATTCAGGTCAATGACACTCGCTGCAGCTTGGGAAGCTTTTAAAATGTAGCAGTGGTGTGAAGTGCAGAGGGAAACCCCCAGGGAAATGAGAAAAGCAGAAGGAGAGTCACACATTTGGGAAACAAAGGAACAGAACCCCTTTCCCTCAACAGGGGCACAGCCAGGAGGGTGGTGAACAAGCACAAGAGCAAGTGCCTCCAAAATCATGGAATCCTGGAATGCTTTGGGTTGGAAGGGACCTTAAAATCATCCAGTTCCACCCCCTGCCATGGGCAGGGTCACCTTCCGTAGAGCACGTTGCTCCAACCTGGCCTTGAACAATTCCAGGGATGGGGCATCCACAGCTTCTCTGGGACACCTGTTCACCTTGCTACGTTTTCCTCAGACTATTCCTCCCAAGGAGATGTTTGGATCAAAACTCCTACAGATGGGTATCCCAATCCCCAAGGGCTCCAACAGGCATTTCTAACGCCCAGCCCACGTGCCAAGGTCACCTGGAGTGGTGCTGATGATCAGCTCAGGTGGCACCAACACTCCAGTCCCTACCAGGGGGTCTGTATGAGTTTTCAGAAAAACAAGATACAGCTGAGCTAGAACAGAGATACTCCAGAGGGCTCAGAAATCACTGTGGAAGATCCCAGAGACAGGGACAGCAGAACACCCTGAGCCTCAGGCAGAACAAGCTCAGTGCCCCCCAGTCCCACTCACCTTGGCACAGTGAAGGTCCTTGTGCTTTTTGAGCAGTTTATCTGCTTGCTGGATTGCCATTTTATTATTGCCATTATCGAGATAATCTGCAGAGGAAGAGCACACACAAAATCACACCAGAACACCAAGACCATTCTGGAAAGCCAGCTCCAATTTTACCAGGGAGCATCTGCTGTCACACCAGCAGCACAAACCACATTTTCCCTGTGCAGTTCCTCCTAAGCCAAACATTCAGGAAACATGTCATTTCAGGGATGAAGGATTCATCTCATTGTACTGGTTTTAGTCATTCAAACAAACAAGCTTTTGTAATTACTCTACACAGATCATTACAGCAACAAAAGAGACACATAATAGAGAGGATTCTGCAGCAGCAGCTCTTTGCTGGCAATGCAGCTCCAGTGCTTTAGCAGGAAAAGTAGAAATTAATTTGGTGTGTCTTTGGGAGACTTTCAATGACTTTTAACAGGCAGGAGGTTAGAAACCAAACACTCACACTCCAGCAAAGTGGGAAATACTTGTCCACACCATCCAAACCTCAGGCAGAGCAAACCTGTCCCCTTGGAGTACCACTACCCTTCCACCAGACTGGTTTTGAAGACACAATTGTGAAGCATCAATATTTTCTAGGGGGATATCCCACTATCAGCTGCAGAAAACCCATCTCCAGACCATTTTCTTCTTTTTCAGCTCGGAATTACGACTTTCAGATTGATCTTCATGTTATGACACAATGACAAACAAGCAGTTTTAGTCTCAAAAAACTCCTCGTTCCTCACCAAACCCAGCTTTGCTGCCCCTCACGTGCCCAGGGAAGGGGCTGCTCACACTGCTCTGGCCTCTCTCCTGCCAGTTAATTGGAATTACATCACACACCTTTTCCTCATCAAAACTGTCGTTCCCATTATCAGCCAGAACTCTTTCACTGAGAGGTGACCCTTGGCAATCCCTGGCACAAATTGTGCAGCTATTCTGATTTACAGATTTATATTCAACAGCTTCTACATTTGCTTCTGTGGCCAGGTGGATGCTCTATATTTAAAGCAGAATTAATTGGGCTCCTGAGCCCATCCAAAGCAAACCTCTCATGAGGCAGCCTCTCCACACTCACCAAAATAAACATTGCTGAGTAAAATCCAGTTTGAAGCTACAAGACACTGTCTTCACTGAGTATTTTAACTTAGGAAAACCTCTGTGTCACCTTTACCATTAAAACTCTGGGGATTTCTCAGTGAAGAGGTTTCAAAGGTGTGGAAGAGCACATCAGAGGCTCCTTGATTTAAGGTTCTGTCACCCAGTTTAGTGACACACAAATTATCCCCCACGCCGAGCTGCCTGTCTGGGATTAACAGCTGTGCCAAGAACATCTCAGCTTTGGGTGTCCCAAAGTAAAGCAAATAACCCTCAAACCTCCCTAAACCACAGCAGAAGGAAGAGCTTGTATTTTCCTAACAAGCCAGGTTGTTGGAAGTCAAAGCAGCTTCCAAAGGAAATGAAGTTAAAGGAAAATAAACTTCAGCCTACGTTAGGTGGGGATGTTCAAAGGCTGGAAATGCAACACCTGAACCTTCAGGTGAAGGGATAACAAGATCAAAGATAACCAGAGCTGTCGAGGAATCCTGGGGAACCACGGCACAAACCCAGGAACACTCTGAAATCCAGAGGCAGACCTTGGAGCTCACACTGCAGCTCCCGAGCTGATGGTGTGGGGAAGTTGTGTGTTTATCACACACTTTATTTTGGGTTCTGCAGCACCACAGCCTGAGTTCAAACCTTGCACTGCAGATAAGCCTTTCCAGAACGAGCAGACAGGAATTCTAAAGCTCTCTCCAAAATGAACACAGCGAGATCCTCAACATCATCTGCTTCAATATCAGCTGAATTTAACCGGATTTTTCTATTAATACCATTACTTACACAGGTTATGACAAAAATAACTGCACATCAATGAAACTGCCAATCACAGCACGGATGGAAAACTAACGAAAAAACCTTAAAATCGTTACATAAAGACAAACTGCAATGAACTTGAACACTTTTAATCGAACAAAACCAGCTTCCTCCCTTTCCCTGGAACCCATCACGGACTCAGCCTGTACTGCACCATCCCTCTGCTCCAGCAAAGGACATCCCAAAGCACGTCCAGCCCCAAACCAGGGCAGCTCTCCGCGGCTGCAGGGAGAGGTTTTTATCCGCGCTGAAAAAGTTAACAACGTTTTCCTCAATCTCTATAAAACCTTCATTTTTAGAGAAGAAACGATACCGTAGCCCGGGGAAGTGTTTTCCTTTTCTTTCTCCCTATTTGCATAGAGCCAAGCTTTGCCTACAACCTCTGAAGCAACCCCAACAGCACAGAATATACCTGAAATACATCGCAAATATCTGGGGACACCACAACACCGGACAATTCCTACCGACACCGTCTCCTTCTACTTCTCTCCTGCCTCCCAATTAACTCCCCCAACAGCGTCACCGCTCCGTGCCACAACATCCAACACAACTCCGGGGCATCCGCGGCTGCTCCTCCAGGGATTAACCCACTCCCGGCTCCTCCGCAGCAGCGCAGAAAGCGCCGGCCGGGGTTACCTCGGCTGCGAGCGGCGCCGGCCGCCACCCCCCCA
>VZRO01001509.1:232009-247566 GCA_013397915.1 Daphoenositta chrysoptera | reverse complement strand
ATGCGGGTCGGGGCATCAGTCACCGCCACCGACCTGACCTGACCTGACCCGAGCCGGGCCGGGCCACCGGCACAGATCCGGGCCGGGCCACCGGCACAGATCCGGGCCGGGGTACCGGACATCGGCACTCGCCACCGGCACCCGCAGCCGACCCTCACCAGGCCGGGGGACCCGAGGCCGGCACCCCCGCCCGACCCCCGCAGGGCCGCGCTTTCGCTTTCGTCGGTCCCTCCCCCGGGCCCTCCCAGCGCTCTCCCCGCCGGCCGGAGGCGGCAGCAGCCGGGCCGGTGCCCGGGGCTGTGAGGGAAGCGGGCCCGGCACCGCACGGAGCCATGGCCATCGCGGCCGTGCCCGCGGCCGAGTCCCGGCTCTGCGGCAACTGGTAAGGCCGGCCGGGGGTCGGTGAGGGCCGGGCCGGGGGTCGGTGAGGGCTGGGCCGGGTCAGAGGTTGGTGAGGGCCGGGTCGGGGGTCGGTGAGGGCCCCCCCGTTACATCGGGGTACAACTCCTTGGAATGCTGTGAAATCCCGGCGATCCGGCGTGGAAACAATCGTACGGCCTTCCTGTAAACGCTTGGGCGTCGGGTTCCCCTTCTGGCTGAGCAGGGGACGAAATAGAAACCAAAACATTCGGATCTAAATCCAGGCTCGGTTTTCAGTGAGGTCCACACAAAGGACACGACTGCAAGTTTCTCTTAAGCAGTTCCGTGGCTCAGGAGCAGAAATATAAAAATAGGGTCAGTAGGCAGTGTTGCGGAAGTTTTTCTCTCTGATTACACCTCTCTGCAGAGCCCCAGTATTGGGAATTCAGTGGCTGATAAGGAGTCACCTCACAAGTTGTGTATCGAATACAAGCAGCTAAAGAAATTAACTTTTTCTGTTGTTGTTTTTCCCCAAGAGACATCAGAATCCAGACAGTTTCTTGCAACATCAGCCTGGTTTGTTTGGTCTGCGCAGTTCAGTCGCTGCTGTGGGACTTTGTTGCTTTGCCAGGCTTTTGGCTGGTGGGGATCTGGCAGGGGAGAAGGCTGAACAGCTGTGGTTTTAGCAAAAGAGATAAGGTTAAATCGGGTGTTTTCAAGGTGGATTTCTTGGAAAGGGGATGATCCATGTAGAAATGATGCTGCCTGTTTGAGGCAGGAGTAAGGACTGAGCTCCACGTGGCTCAGTTCCTTTTGGTCCTTTTGTGTTTGATTTCAAGACAGAAAATGAGCATCTTAGATATGAGGTGAATTGGGGAGTTTTGGGGTAAAATGAGGTGAGTTGGGGAATTTTGGGGTACAGAGTAGTGTTGTTACTGCTGGGGCTCTGAGCAGCCTGTGGAAGGTGTCCCTATGAGCTTTAAGGTCCCTTCCAACCCAAACCATTCCATGCTTCCATCATTCCTGGAACAGGAAATGTCAGGGTTTTTTTTCTCCCCCCAAAAAAACACTGTTTGACCTCTCAGAGCCAAGTTATTTTCAGGAAGAAACTTTTTATCTTCTCAGACTAATTTATTAACTTGAACCCAGCGATAACTTGTTTGTGCTGCAAGATCTGTCTTTCGCATAAGGAAATAAATCCACCTGGGTTTTATCTTAATGCAATGTGACTTTTGCATGTTAAATACATGAATAGTCACCTGTGCTGGAACCTTGAGGCTGGGCCTTTTCTGTACTCACTCTGAACCATGAATTCATCGAAATCTTTCTAAGCATTATTTTTTTGTTGTGAGCAACTGCTTGGATGTGTTGTCAGTGTGTTTCTGCTCAGTAACCTCAGCGACTTTCTCACAGCAAAAAGGATATTCCTGCAGTTAATTTCATCATCCATGAAATCCACTGTAGAAGAAACATTGAAATATGCCCCTACTGCAGCGACTCCATCCCGAAGTCTGAGATGAAGAACCACATTGAGTCTGAACATGTGCAGGTGAGAGACACATCTCTGCTCTGAAACTGCTCATTTCTGTGATAATTAATCTAATGAGGTCTGTTTGCTGTAGGTCACCTGCAAGTGTAGGATGAAGATGGAAAACAGCCTCCTGAAGGATCACGAGGTTGGTGGATTTTTTATTATTGAACCTCTGGTGTTCCCAAGCACTGATTCCAGAGCCTTTCTGTCAGCCAGCACCTGGATTCCAGCCTGGGGCTTGTGCATCCTTTTATTGAGTGATGCTTCCTAAACTCATATCCTCTGGGAGAAGGGATTGGAAACTGCCTTAAAAGTCCTGGAGACACTCAGGGCTTCATATCAAAGGGGTATCTGTGGTAATTGGTGATTTTTTGGTCCTTGTTAGTTGAAAAATAGCTATTTAAAATATGATTGACTTGACTTTTTTTCATTCCTTTACTGTTTCACGTTTCTGCTGGAGCCATTATGTGACTTTTAATAACTCAATCTGTCCAAACAGACTTTAAAAATAGCCTCTAAAATAAACTAAAATAGGACAGAGTGGGATTTTCTGAGTTCTGAATCCAGTTGGCTGCTGTCACAGACAATCTTATTATAAATGTCATCCCTTCCCTTCCCGTGGGCTCCTTTAGAGACAGCTCTGGAACTGCCACCTCAGCCTGCTGATTGCTGAGGGAAAAAGGATTTTCTTTGGAAATCTGTCCAGTTCTAAACCCTGGGAGTAGCTAATCCTGCCTCTGTGTGTGTGTATGATGCTTTTAGCTTTGTGAAGCAAATGATGATTTATTAGTGCAAGTGCAGGTTGTTTATTTGTGCAGCATCTGCAAATATGTATTTTATCTATTTTTAACCCATTTGAAAGGCACCTCACCTGTTCAGTGTGGGGTAAAGAACACATCCAAGCAATTCTTGTTGAGCAGTAAATGGGGTGCAAGTCAGTTGCCTAAACACAAGGTGGATTTTAGCTTTACTCACGGAATGCCACCGGATTTCGGGTCTGTATCCAAAACCCAACTCCAGAAAGCCCCACGTGAGCCTGGCAGATTTCAAATCATGTCCTGAGTGTCTGCAGAGCTTCAGCTGCCCAGTCTGTGCTTCCAGCACGTCGTCCTTGCATTCCCACATCCCAGCTTGTTCCAGGCTATTCCCTAGCGAGGCTTTGGATGTGGCAGAGGAGACAACAGAGAGCTCCAAAGCTGAGCAGACTGAGAACCTCGGTGTCCCACGTGGGAAGGGTAATCCTGTGTGTTTTCCAGGCATCCTCGTGCCCCCTGCGCCCCGTGCTGTGCCAGTTCTGTGACATCCAGCTGGCCTTCAACAAGCTCCAGGAGCACGAGCTCTACTGCGGGGCCAGGACCGAGCCCTGCGGGCGCTGCGGCCGCAACGTCCTGCTCAGGGAGCTCAAGGAGCACCCCCGGGTCTGTGGCAGAGAGGAGAAGGCAGCCAAGGGCAGCAGGACAGCCCCGGGATTCGGGAAGGAGGATGGAGCCGTGAGGAGCCGACCGGGAGCAGGTACCGGGGCTGGGCTTGGGAACAGCCAGAGCGGGGAAAAGGAGGGTTAGAGCAGCTGTGGGACACAGCTCCAGGGACAGAACCTGGGGGACAGAACCCTTAAAGGCAGAATCTTAAGGGACTGAACCCTTAAGGACAGAATTCCAGGGACAAAATCTTGAAGGACAAACCCTTAAGGACAGAACTCCAGGGACACAACCCTTAAGGACAGAATTCCAGGGAAAGAATCTTAAAGGACAAACCCTTAAGGACAGAACTCCAGGGACACAACCCTTAAGGACAGAATTCCAGGGACAGAACCCCTAAGGACAGAAGCTTAAGGACATTAGTGGGAACAGCAAAAGAAATCAAAAGTGAGAAAAAGTGGACAAAGGAAGAACTAGCTACTCGTTTGGTAGCTGGTCCAGGTGTAAGGTTTTGTGATTCCTTTCTGGGAGAATACAGAATAGTGAATGCTCCAGAAGCCCCGAGTGGGAATGTTTACCCATGGAATAGGGTTTAAGCCAGAGGTAAAAGTCCAATTGCTTCCTTTTTTTTTTGTCTCAAAGTACCTGGCTTAAAAATGAAACTGGAGTTGTTTGCTCACTGGAATTTGGGCCACGATTTTTCTCCTTCATCCTCCTGGATTTGGTACAGGTGCCCTTGGCTTTGAGATGCTGAACTCCAGGAGAATCCACACGTGAAACCTTGAGGGAGCTGCTGGTGGCAGGGTTGATGTTCTCCCAAATTTATAATATTTATCTTTTGAAGGGGATGAGCCGAAGAGACCTGAAATCCTTCATTCCCAACTTCCTGAAGATTGGAACGCTGACCTGGACTATGTGTTGGCTCTCAGCCTGCAGAGTGAGAATAATCCTCACCATAATACTGCAGCTGAGATTCCCAGGGATTTCTGGGAATATGACTACACCAAAGAGCCTGGACAATCTGCCCACCTTGGTGGAACTGACCTGTCCAACATCTTCTCCTGTGACTCTCCAGGGTCCTTCAGCACATCAAACCACAGCAAAATAGGTATAAACACTGCTGTGGTGGGGTTTTTCCTTAAATTTGAGGGAAGGGAAAAGGAAAATTTGGATTGGGAATGTTAAAGATTATCTAGGTATTTCAAAAGGTCAAAATTAGTCTTTTTGAGACTCCTAAAGCAAAGCAGCAAGCGAAGAAGAAGTTAAAGCTGTAGTGGTCTCTGACCTTGGCATGTGGTGGGAGCCCAGGCAGGGAAAAAGGTTCTTGTGGAAGTAAAAATGTTGGGAAGGAGGATCTGGGGGGAACCTGGAGTGCAGCTTGTTCTGAGAGGAGAAATGGCACCAAAGGGTTTCATGATGCAGCCAGGGGTGTTTGTACCAGGCTCCACAGAGGACATAACCCTTCCCTCTCTTGCAGACAAGGACATGATCATGCTGCCCTGTGAGTTCTGTGAGGAGCTGTGCCCTGCTGAAGATCTGATCCTTCACCAGGTTTGGGACTTCCTTGTGTCTTGGGGTTTACAGTGAAGACTTTTCTGTGGCTGTCACTGAAAAAAAAGGGTGTGGGTGACATTGTGAGAACTCTGGCATTTGGGTCTTTGCCAAGAAAAGTGGTTTTTAATGCCCACCTGGCTCATCAGGAAAGGTGATTTTTCTGTGTTGTTTGTGTAACAGACAGGGTGTAACCCAGCAAGTGCCTTTGCCTCGTTCAGTAAGAGAAGTTCTTCTCCAAATCCATGGGAATACGGTGATCTGCGAGGTGGGGGGTCCAACAGCCACAGGACTGTCCCTTCATCCCAGCCCCAAGCTGTCCAGGCAGAAGGAGACATCATGATTCCATGTGAATTCTGTGGCATCCAGCTGGAAGAGGAGGTTCTCTTTCATCACCAGGTACTGAACAGGATCTGTTGGGTCACATCCCATTGTTGGAGGATGGGCCCAGTCCCAGGGGCTCTTGTGGCTCCTTTCAGGAATTCAGGGAGCTGTCCCTGGCTCGGATCTTCCCACACAAAGCTCTGGGATCCTTCCGAAGGGTTGTGCCACACTCAGGCTCCTCCTGAAAAGCACTGGATTAATTTGAAAGCTCTTGTAATGAAACTAAACAAAAGGGCCTAGAGTTGCACAATCAGAATGTTTGAGTCACACAGAAAAGGAAGTTGAACCCTGGATGAGTCAGCTGAGGGGACAGGAGCACAAGGGTAAAACTGGGTGGGAGAGGAGGCAGAGAACAGACTCCAGCCCTGGGAGTGGTGTGCCCAGGGAAGAGTCCTCTGGAATTTGCTGCTGTTACAGACAAGATGGGAGAATGCTGAGCTCGCCCATTTTCTGTGTCATGGCTCTTTCACATTCTTAGTCCCAACCAACTGGTGAAGCTGGAGTTGGCTTGGTTGTTCTGGGCCTCTGCTCTCCTGAGGGACAGCAAAATCAGGGTTCTGGGAACGAGACCTGATAAAACTTCAGAGCTTATCACGGAATCCCAGAGTGGTTTGGGGTGGAAGGGCTGTTGAAACCCATCCCATCCAACCCCCTGCCACAGGCAGGGACACATTCCACTATTCCAGGTTGCTCCAAGCCCTGTCCAACATGACGGGAATGGAACTGGATGAGCTTTAAGACTTGTTTCCACCCAAACCATTGTGGGATTCCACGATAACAATTCCCTACTCACCTCAACGTCCCCGAGCGCTGCTGCCCCGCAGTGTTTCCCCAGGAATTTTCCCCTGAGTGAGCTTCACTTGACCAGCACTGTGTGTTCTGCTGCAGCACTACTGTGACCTGCGCCCTGCCAGCCCCACAGGTGACATTCCAGCCCGGGAGCTGCCGGCTCCTCAGCCCCGCGGGGACAGACGGGAATCGCCGGAGCCGGCTCGGCGACGGATCCGGCACCAAGGTGTGGGCAGGGCACAGCCTGAGCCCGTCTGTGCTTGCACTCAGATGCTCTGACTCTGTTCTGTCTCTAAAATCTTCCATCCTGTCCCCTCGCTCTGGGCTTAGGACGGGATTAAATCACTGGAACTGTGTCCTTGGAGATGCTGGGATGGACACCGGGGCTGTTCCTGGTGCTGCAGCTGCTGTTCCCGTTAACCTCCGTGTCCTGTCCCTGCAGGAGACGTTTCTCCTTGGCACACTGAAGGCTTGGGGAAGCTGGGGCTGTGCCCTGCTCCAGGGACCAGGCTGAGGACGGAGGTGGCCAAGGCTGGGAACGCAGCGTTGTCCCCCCCAGGGAGAGCCGGTGGCGCTCCAGCCGCGCGGGGCAAGCCCGGGAAGGGGAACGGCAGTGAGGGGACACCGAAGGACAGAGGTGACTCTGCAGCTGGGACAATGCCACGAGTGAGACCTGCTCAGCACTTCCAGGCAGAAACCTTCACTTCCAGCTCCTCCAGAACTTCTCCAACCCAGCCAAGGTAATGCCTTTACCTTCTGGTCCATTCAGCTTTGTATGGTGCAAATCTGGATTCCCCTGGCTTTGCCTGTGGCTAAAAGGGTTTTCAGAGTCTTTCAGATTCACCCAGTTGAATTTGGCTGGTGTTTATCTGAGTTTCAAACACAAATTTAGGTTTTTACCTCAAAATAGAACAGACCCACTGATCACTGGGACAAAATGTAGGATAAAGCCTCATTACCTGTCCATGGAAGTGCTCTGCTCTCACCTGGGCTCTGAACAGGAGCTGTTCTGCTGCTGAAACATTTGGGTCAGGGTCAGAGAGGCACAAGGGCCTCTCCCTCGACCTTCCCTGTCTCCCTGCTGCGTTGTCCTGCGTTTATCCTGCCTCTGAAGGTGTCCCTGTCCCTGTCCCACAGCTCCAGCGCCGCGGCAGGAAGGACCCCCGGGCTGTCGGACGGGCGCAGCGGCCTCCGGCGCCACAGCTCCAAGGTGAGGCTGCAGGGGCAGCTCCTGATGGTTTTGCCAGGACAAGGAGCTGCTTTTTACAGCCCTCCCTAATCAAGTCGTACTTGAAAACAGCATTTCTCTTTTCCCCCTCCCTTAAGGCAAAAGGCCAGAGCCCAGCGGCCGGACCCCCGGAGGAGTGAGCCAGTGCCTGTGGCAAACACGGAGCGCCGGCCCCGTTCCCAGGCTCTGCCGGACTCGTCCATCCGAGCACAAGTAAATTCCCTCACTGAGCTTCAATTTTTAGGCAGTGACCATTTTCTAAATCTCTATTTTTAATCTGTGAGAGCACACTTCAGGTTTTTATGTCTCTGATCGCCTCGAGCACCACCCCAAGGCACCAAATGGAGCCTCACCTTGGGTCCCTCCCGAGCTGTGTGTCTGTGTGGGCTCCTTGTGCTGTCCTGGGGTGGGATTTGTGCTGCCCCGAGCTCCGGGTGTGTCCTGCCCTGGAATGCTCTGGCACAGCCGGTGACACCAGCAGGGAGCAGTTGGTGCTCTGGACCTGCTCCACACAGAGCAGGGTCGAGGGCTGGGGCTCCAAGGCTTCTCAGTGCTGCATTTTCAATTTAAAAGCTTTTTAAGTTCCTTGGAATAAACTTTCTCTGATGCTGTCCCAAATGGCCGTGCAGTGCCATCTGTGCCATGGGGTGACACGGGACCACAGCCCTGGCTGAGGGCGTGACCCAGCCCCACCTTGTGAGGATCCATTCCCACCGTTTATTCCCTGCCCTGGGTGCTGGTACTGTTGGAATCCCTGGGACTTTGGGAAGTGGAGCAGATCCTGGAAAACACCCGTGGGCATCAGGCTAATTAAGGAGGTGCAGCAGATGGCACTGGCAGGGCTAATTAGCCACCCCTGGGGTAGGGTAATTATCAAGGCCTCATCTCAGGTGCCAACTCCATCCCATTGGAGCAGTCGGAGCCCAACGATGGCTGGAGGGATCTTCCTCCTAAAAGAAAGACATTTTACAACTGCTCCCACCACATGTGTTTATTTAGACAAGGAAAGAAGAACAAAGGTATTTCAACACAGGGGGACACCAAACCTCTGTTCTTCCCATTCCTGGGGAGAAGGGCTGCAGGAAGATCAGGGAATGGGAGCTGGTCCCTGACGTTTGGGAAGGATAATGGGGTGCTGTGGGTGAGGAATCATTGGTGTGACAAATAACTGATGACTGAGGGGGCAGAGCCTGTGCTGTGCCTCAGGCACAAGGAATATCACCAAGGAATAACCTCAGCAGTGGCCGTGCTTCCCTTTGGTACAAATCCCTTACGTTTTGTTCCAATTGCACACAAAGAACCCGTAAAAGTGGGATTTCAACAGAGAACCTGCAGCTCCCTTTCTCCCCCTCTCCTCCTCTGCCTCAGGCAGCTCCAGCAGCAGATCCCATTCCCTGCAGCCCCAAAGAAGGACACGAACACCTCCAGGGATGTTAAGAATCTCCTTTATGCAGGTGTACACTCGATGGCCAAGAGCACTTACAGGTTAATGCCGTGTACAGAACCGAGATGGACACACACCAAGCTAGAACTAATACCCAGCTCCAGAGTTTTTCCATTGTTTAGTATAATTTTACATTCTGAATGAATATATATTAAAAAAAATAATAATAATCATCACAAACCAATCTTTGCTTCGACAAACAAGCCTAGTACAGACAATGTCAAGTTCATTTAAAGCACGAGGAATTAAGGATGATTAGAAAAGCTTTAATTAAAAGGCCATTTGAGCCACAGCCGAGGTGCTGCAGCACTTCCTTCCCAGGAGCATGGAATTAAAAAAAAAAAAAAAGCCAAAAAACCCCCACAATTGCTCTTGTGGGGCTCATCCCGTTCTCCAGAACAAACCAAAGTCGATGGAAGTTGGTTATTGGTGCGACATTTGTCCTGTAGAAGAAGCTTCATTTACACCCCCAGGTGCAAACGGCAGCGACGAGAAGTTCGTTATTTGTAATCATAAATAATTAACTGTAATAAATACGGATCAAGTAACGTTCCAGCACACGCCCGGGGCCGGGGCAGGTGTGCTCCACTCGGATGTGCTTCCCAAAGGAGCACGCACACAGTAGCAGCAGTTTCTTACTCACAGCTGGAACCGGAGCCTTGGGAACCGCTGGCACGCGGAGCTCCGGAGCCCTCCGGGATGGGAACCCGGGACAAGCCCAGGGAGAGCCCAGCCCGGGGCCACGGCTCTGCCACGGAACTCGGCCTTGGGAACGCGCGTCCCGACGGGAACAAACGGCTCCAAGCCGCTCCTCCGGCTTCGTTTCCCTCGGTCTTTGTAAACTCCGGGTGTTTCCGCTTGCTCCGAGTGGTTTCTGAGCTACATAAACGCTTCTACCAGGAAATGGACGAGATTCAAGAGTAAATATTCTTCCTAGACGGATCTGTTCCCTGGACAGGGCAATATGCATTGGGAGGGTAACAGCTTCCTAACCACGGGGTTGGGAGACTCCGGATGCCGACGACGACCTACGACTGCTGCACACGCATTCCCATTCCCACTCGCTCGCGGAAGAACAAGGACGCCCATCCCCAACTCGCACCGCCTCTCCCGCATCCCACGCACTCAGCGTTCCCACTATTCACAATAATGTACAATAAATACATCTGGGATTCCCGGGAGCTGTTCAGGAGCCACGGGACACCGAGCCGAAGGTTCAGTCACCTCATCCGGAGCCTCCCGGGCGGCTCTGCGCCCGCACTCGGCTCGGGGGCAGCACCGAGCCCGCGGCACGGATGGATTCCGGGATGGTCTCTCCCTCAGAACTCGGGATCCGAGGGATCAGCAAAGCTGGAGCATCCCAGAAATCCTGGTGAGGGATGAGACACCCGTGGAGGGGCCGCTCTGAACCCCCCAAAACATTCCACAGAACACCAGTGAAACGTGGAGTTGTTCCTGCTCCGCAGTCGGCTCCCGGCTTTCCACACAAAACAGGAGCTTTATCTTCCAACGGGTGACTTCGTCCTCCTGCCGGGTGTCACAGATTTTAGGATAATTTGCTCTTGGATCACAGATTTTTGAGTACAAAAATGAGTTCCAGGTTTTTGAGCACCTCCCGGTTGTTCTGAGAGCTCGCTGGGAAATGGGATAAAGTCCCGGATTTTCGGGATGGACTGTGGTATCTTACACCCTTTGGAGAGAAGCCTTTCTGTTCTGCTCATATTTTAATTACAATAAATTATTCTGTTGCTAAGCAAAGCAGACATTCAAGAACATCTAGGGCAGGAACCCAACGGAATCACGGCCCTTTCACTGTTCTATCGGAAATTTTCCCAAAAGTGTTGAGCTGAACCCCCCAATTCCCTGTGGCAGCTCCCGTGTGCTTGGTCAGAGTTTAAAAAAATTTCAAGGAAAGTGGTGGAAAGGTGGAAAAGCAGTTTGGCAGCAAAGTTCCTGCTTCAAACCTCAAGCAAGTGCCACAAATCCTGCCCGTGCTCTGCTCCTACCCACGCAGTGATTCCCTCCCCACACCCAAACCTGGCATTTTTGTACTCAAAAACCTCTCGGGGAGAGCGATCCATGAGCCTTCCCCTCCGAGGGCTCCCGGCCTCGGAACGCCCTCCCTGCCAGTGGTGTTTGCACAGGGCAGAACATTCTGGATTACAAAATTAGAAATGTACAGGTGGAAAGGTTTTTTCCCCCAAATTAAATTATACACAAACCGGTCTTTACTAAACTATCCTACAAATATTCCACAAACAAGGCAGCAAGAGAACCAGTCCACCACAAAGTCTACGAATACAAAATGGAAGTCTTCCGGGAATTACTGTAACGGGAACGAAGGTTCAGGAAATAAATTAACCCCCAGCTCGTGCCACGGGAGGTGCTGGATGGGAACGGAAGGGGTTCCACTCGGCAGAGTCACGGAGTCACCTCCAGGCATTCCCTGCTCCTGCTCAGCCGCTGAGCGGGTCCTCCCGGTAGTGGATGGCGTAACGGAGCTTTTCCAGCATGATGTCCAGCGAGGAATACTGCGGGAGCTTGATCATGAACATGCACGTCTCCACGCGGATGTACCGGGAATCCGGGGAACCTGCGCGACAGGCACCGGGCGGGGTCAAGACTCAACCCAACACCTCCCTCCTGCTCTCCCAAAGCCCCTTCCTGAGGGTATCCAAAATCCAATCCCTGCCTGCTGTGGGTCTTTTGAATCTTACATGTTTCTCCATCAGGCCTCATGCCAATATTTTTCCAATAGTTTAATAATTTTAAAAGCATTTCAGACAAATAGCAAAGTCTCTCTGCATGGCAAAGTTTTAAGTATCCTGGAATCCTAGAACAGTGTGATTAGAAGGGACATTAAGCTCATCCAGTTCCACCCTCCCACCATGAGCAGGGAACTTTCCACTGGGTGCAGTTCAAGTTTTGTGTGATATTTTATTTTCACATGGTTTAAAACCCAATTCTCTCCTTACTTACCCCCATAACCACCTGCCCCTCTTTGTCAGTGAGCATTAAATACCAGTTGAAGGGGGGCTGAAGGCCGGGAGGGTGCTGGGAGCAGACCCAGCTCCTCTCCCTCGGGCCGCGGCCGTTCCGTACCTGCGGCGCCGTCGGGGGGCGCGATTTTCATGGGGTAGGGGGGGACGTGGGCGGTGTCGGGGCCGCCGTCCTTGCAGGGGCAGGTGAAGGGGATCCTCTCCTGGTTACAGGCGAACTTGATGAACTTGCAGAGCTCCTCCTGCGTGAACATCTCCAGGGCGCTCCAGAAGAACTCGATGTGCTGGTCCGTCTCCATCAGTCCCACCTGGTACATGGTGTGTGCCTGGGGGAACAGGACACGCGTCCACTGCTGCTCTCCCCTCTCCCTTCAGGAATCTTCCCCACTACCCTTTTCCATGAATGAAGTTCAAACTCTTATTTCCTAACTTAAACCTCTTATTTCCAAACTATTATTTCCTGAATCCAGTGGAATTTTAATAAAGCCCCTTGGGGGCAAAGGGGTGTCCAGGCACAGGCCAGAGTTCCCCATGGATGTCCCGGCTGCACCACAAGCAGAAGATTCTCCCCTCCCACCTTCTCACGGCAGGACCCCCCTCTCCCTGTCCCACAGGAGTGTGGCCAAAGCACCTTGAGGAATTCCAGGTTGATGTAGGGAAGGCCACAGGTCCTCAGCTCCATCTCCAGGGGGGTGAGCGTGGTCAGGAGCTGCAGGGGGATGATGGAGCCCAGCCCTGCCCTCACTGCTGTCATGCACTCCGGGGTCTGCAGCTCCCGCATCCGCAGGCTCCGGATGGCGGCTGCGTACACGTCCTTGTTCTCCCACCTGAGGGGGCAGAGATCTGGGATGAGGGAGGAACACCCAGGAGAGCCCTCACGGCCCACCCCGTGTTACACATGGAAGGGTTTTGTGGAGAGATCCTCATCTGGAATAATCCCAAGTGAGCAATACACACTTTGCACTCCGATGCTTCCCAGTTAATTCCACTGTCCTCTGCTTCCTCCTCTCCTCCCACCTGCCCATCCCTCCCAACTGGGAGCCCCCCCAGCTGGGACCAGCCCTGCTCCTCAGCTCTTTCTCTTACACACCCAAACAGCACCAGTGATCCCAAGTTCTGCCAACTTCTCCCAAAGCAAAGCTTTCCCAGATCACTCCAACTTGGTACAAAAGCACCTCTGGAGAGGCTGTGCTCGGAGAACCATTCTAGAGCCGTTCTGTGCCATATCCCCCCTGGAAGGCTGCTCCTTACCCCACAGGGATGTGCCTGCCCCTGGGACAGAGCTCCACCTCCTCCCCAGTGAGGCTCGGGTAGGTGAATTTGCAGCAGGGTTTGTTGGGGCAGTCGGGGCTCTCGGTCGCCAGGTGCTGGGAGGCGATTTCGGCACACAGAGCTTCCAGCTCCGTCTCGTCACTGATCTGTCAGGGAACACGGCCAAGGACCTGTGACCAGCACGGCAGTGCCTCGTCACAGCTGTCCCCACAACAGGGACTCACTCCACAGCAAACTCCTGCACTCCTGCTCTGGTTTAGCAATTCCACAATCCAGGAAATCTTTCAGAATAATTCCACCATGCCCGGCAGCAGGGGAGAGCGGGAAACTTCTCCAGGGCAACAGGAGGTAAAATCCTGAATCCCAGAGGAGTCAAAACCCCTCCCAAGCCTGCTCCCATGAAAACCACCTGGCAGACACCACCGAGGGCAGGCAGCAATGTGCCATGGGGGAATCCTGAGAAAAAGGAGGGAAGAGGGAACAGGGACCTACATTTTCGAATTTTTTGACGTAGTTGTAGGTGAGGATGTCGGCTTCCTGCAGATCCACGTCGGGGTCCAGGGGCTCTCCCACCAGGGTCTTCCAGAAGGAGGGCAGGAGGTCCAGGGGCAGGGGCACATCGGCTCGGATGGCGATGCCCAGGAGCTGCCCGAAGAAGTGGAACAGCTGCTCCTCGGCGTAGGTGATGGGGCTGGGGGTCAGGATGTACTTCCCCTGTGGGAAAAACAGGGCACACAGGGCAGGAGTCACCAGCTGCCCCCAGCCTGAGGGGCCGTGTGTTAGCAGGCCTGTGGAAATGTTCCTGATTGGAACAGGAAGGATAATGTTCAGCTGGATCCCAAAGGATCTGCTCCAGCACAGCAGGAGTCCCTGTATCTTACACACTGATATCACCTTATCACTTCCTGATCCAATCAACTCTAGAAAGTTGGTTCCCATTTTGCCAAGCTGTTAATCAGCACTCACAGGACTTTCTGGAGTTCTTACATCAGTTTGATATCCAAGCCTTTCAGCTGTTTGATGTTTCTACACCTGGATTTGCAGAGCCAGGTTTGCTACACAGTTGGTCTTAAGCTGAGGGAAAGGAGCTCTTTCCCACCCTAGGAATATTCCCAGGAAGGAATGATACCTCAGGTAGTGAATTCTTTAGACCATCAGCTTTATCTTGTTTCTAGAGAACATCAACTGCACAAAATAAGACTCCAAATAGCATGGATGGAGCATCTTATTCTCCTGGCAACGTGACTGATTTTCCTGGTGACATTCCTGGGGTACGGCCACAGAATAAAAATTCATGGAAGTTCACCAGTTTGGGACAGACAACCTCTAAATCAGACAGCTGAACCTCCTCCCTCTGAACTCTGCCCAGGAGTTTTAATTCTGCTCCATTTTGCTGCCTTGGCTCCTTCTCCAAGTACCTGTTGCACACCTGAGGTGCAATATGGGATTCACCAACTCCCAGCTCTCCCAGGATGTGGGACCTCCTTGGTTTCATGGATCTGAGGCCTCTCTCTGCACCTCTGACCAAATGTGTCCCACTCCCGTTCAAACTCAGCATTTAAAAAGAGAAAACCCCCTCATTTTTGGCATTGTGATCTCACACCTTGTTCTTATTGACAGCAGAGCTGGGGCACAGCAGGAGCAGGGAGAGGGAGGAGCTCTGGAGCTCTTTACACACTTGCCAAAGGAAGTGACGGAAAGATCCACCTGGAAAAGAGAGAGGGAAAACAATGAAAATATTCCTTTGTTCCCTGCTGAATTCCTAAGTGCTGCTTTGCTTTCCAGCACTCTAGAACAGCAGGAATATTTGTTCCACCAGCTGGCCTGGAAATAGGACTTGGTGCTGGATCAGGAGATGGATGGGGCTGTCCTACAACAATGGAGGTGATGCTGCAGGGATCAGCACAGCTGCACAGCCACAACATTTATCTCCTCATAAACACTGTCAGTGCCACCACAGCCTCTCAAAAGACAGGAATTCCCCTTGGGAGAAGGCCCCGTGGAGCTCATGGCTCCGCTGATGGCTGCACACTCACTTTACACCTCAGGCAGGTGACAGGAGCTGCTGATGGGAGAAGTGCTCTGGGCTGACTCCCTGTTCCCCCACGGATCTCCACCGAGGAGCACAGCCAGCACAGCCCACGTGGGTCTGGAGAGCAGGGACCCCTCTGCTCTTTGGGATCTGCCCCAACACCCCACTGAGCAGCTCTGCAAAGCTGAATCCCCTCAGCCCCGGTTACACCCAGTCCCCTCCTGGTGCAAACAGAGGAACCACCACCCCAAGAGAGCCAACACCTGGGAATTCCATGCTTTGCCATGCACAAGGGAATGCTGCTCCTTCGAGTCCACAGGAGGCAGGGCCTGGTGAAAAGCTGGGCTGTCCCTGGGGGATTTCCCTGGATGTCACCCAGGCTGTCCCTGTCCCCACTCCCTGGTGCCGCAGACCTCCTGTCCCCACTCAGTGGTGTCATGGACTCCCTGTCCCCACCCCCTGGTGCCACAGAGCCCCTGTCCCCACTCCCTGGTGCCACAGAGCCCTGTGCCTTGTCCCCACTCCCTGCTGCCCTGTCCCCTGTGCCCT
>VZRO01001509.1:171825-231712 GCA_013397915.1 Daphoenositta chrysoptera | reverse complement strand
GTCCCCAGTCCCACTCACTGGTGCCCTGTCCCCAGTCCCTGTGCCCTGTCCCCAGTCCCACTCCCTGTCCCCTGTCCCTGTCCCCACTCCCTGTCCCCTGTCCCCTGTCCCCAGTCCCACTCACTGGTGCCGTGCACCTCCTCGCCGGTGAAGCGGATGTTGAAGGCGTAGGTGGGGTCCCCCCCGCTGGCCAGTTTGACGCAGAGCTGGGACGAGGGGACGCAGCCCAGCTGCCGGGCCGCCTGGCAGAAGTAGGAATTCTCGGAGGAACGGATCTCCCCTGCTCAGCACAAAGGGAAAAATGAACCTCCAGCCTCAGGAATGAGCAGCTGGGCTGGGGGAAAGCAGCTCTGACTGGCTGCAAACGGGGTTTGGGAAGGATCGGTGCTTCCCGTACCTCCAACGATTTCCAGGGGGTCCAGGGTGATTTCTGGGGCTGCGTGGTCAGCAGTTCTTTGGACAGTGGCATTGAGCACTCTGTTCATGACAGTGACTTTCGTGTCATAAAAGATTAAACCTGCAGAAACAAACACATGTCAGCAAAGGTAATCTATCCAAAATTTCATTTCCTGAAATTCTCCAGTGGACAATGGTAGAATAAAAATTTCCCCTTCATTAGGTAGGTAAGACATGGTTAGTCCAAATTTTTTTTTAAAAATACTTCAAAGAATCATGGAATGGTGCCTATGATTCCACTCATCCAGTTCCACCCCCTGCCATGGGCAGGGACACCTCCCATAGTCCAGGTTTCTTCAAGTCCCATCTATTTGTTCCTCATATTTTCTGGAATAAGAACACTGATGAACACAATTTCAATGTTCTATAAATAGATACCACCACAATCTCTGTAAATAGGAACACTTTGCCAAATAGTTTTCAGCAATCTGAGATGTTTTGACAGTAAAGCTACAGGCAAGAAATGATGAGAAAAAATAGGGCTGTGACACTGCCCCAAAAATACATTTAATACCTCATAGCTCTATGAAGAGAAATCTCTGAACATTCCTCACTCCCCCACACTGGTTTAGGAGTGTTTTTTCCAGCTGGGCCAATACAAAAACCTCCTTTCACACACTGACACCCCTGGTGAATTCTGTATCTTCTTCTTCAGAAAACAAATCTGGGAAATGTAATGACCCAAATCTTGGGGTTTTTGATATCTAACGAAGGCTGTAAAAATACTCTGATGCACTGTAGGTATTTTCTTGATCTTCCTAATGCTACAACAACAAAGTCCTGGGACTTTCACCTGATCTGCTTGTGACTAACTCAGAGATTTGATCTATGGATACTCCCAAGAGGATGAAGACCCACGGACACAGAACAACTCCCTCTGTGGTTGTGGTGACCATGAAGCACTCACAAGGATAATCCCCCTCTCCTTTAAATGCAAACCAGGAGAGAAGTGCCCTGCAGCAGTGCCCTGGGGTCAGTGCCCCGGGGTCAGTGCCCCGTGGTGGTCAGAGCCCCGTGGCTGTGCCCAGCTGACCTTTGGCCTCCTGCAGCAGGGCAGCGATGCTGTTCCCGTACATCTCGGTCTGGCGCAGCTCCACCAGCGGCAGGAAGAAGGTCTCCAGCGTGGTGTTGAGGGACTGCAGCAGGGCAAAGCGCAGCCTCAGGCTCTCCACGGGGACATCTGCGGGGGAAACTCCCAGTCAGAGGCAGGAACAGAGCCCCCACCTCCTCCTCCACCTCCACACCCAGCAGGTTTGGTCCAGGAGCTACACAGGCTCCTTCCAAAGCAGCTCCTCTGATCCCTGCGCTGAGGATGCAGAAACAGCTGGGATCCCTGATGTTCCTCCTTGTATCTCCAGTCTCTGGGTGTGAGTCCAGAATTTTCCACTATCATTGAGTTTTCCTCTTGAAGTGCTTAAAACGGGATTTAGGTGACTAAAATCTGGCTGAGTCCAGAATGAAAATCCAGCCTTCCTTCCTCTGCAAGCTGAACTCACCAGGTATTTCCTGCTCCAGCCTGAGCTAGGAATTCTGCTTGGAGAGCAGGCAGCAGCTGCAGTGCATCCCGGCCTTTGCCCAGGCACACCCAAACACTCCTCTCATCCCACCGAACCTCCGAAGGAACATCCCAACCACCTGGGGACATCCGGAAGCACTCCCCAGCTCTTCCCCTGATAAAAACCTCCGTGCAAACCACCCGTACATACTCAAGAGGCAGGAAATCCTGGGATCTGCTGCATCAGCTGGGTCCAGGTAGACCTCGTGGGGGTGCAGGCGGGCGGGGGTGATGGCCAGGTGGCGGCACAGGCGGTTGATGTACTGCACCAGCGCCACGTCCATCTCCAGGCTCCACTTGCGCGATGCCTTCTGCGCGTGCCTGGCGTCGATGCAGGCGCACCTGGCAGGGCACAGGGCAGAGCTGCTCGCTCACAGAGAGGGGCACAGCTACACCTGGAGTAGGGCTACACCTGGAGTACACGATGGGGCCCTGCTCTTCGCTTGCCTTTCCTTAAGCAGAGCTGTTTCATGCCAAGAATCCCAGTGTGAGGCCAAGAGCTGATTTATCACCCCATTCCCTCACTGTTATTAAATAATTAAGCACAAAGGCACTGCCTATTAAGCTCATTTAGAGCCCTATCTCCTCTGGAGATGATAAGGGGCAACCAGCCTGTGGCCTGACACAGGGAGATAAGGGGAATTCATTTAAGGGACTTTCTTCCTCTACAATATCATTAACAGTTTCTTCTTCTACAGCATTTCTGCCCCAGTAACAGCCCTGCCAGTTAAACAATGACCCAGTGCACTGGCTGGGGAAGGAAACCAGAGACAGACATGGAGCTACACCTCTCTTCAGGATAATTTATTATATAGTTTGGAAGCTCTAAAGGACACTGTGGCATCTGATTTTGCTGGCCGTGCTGTGCCACAAGAAATCAGGACCTGCATTTAGCACATGACTTTTGAAACGTATTTTGAGAAAATAACCAATTTTCCCTACAGGCCTTGCAGCCATGGATGAAAGTGTTAAAGCTTCTTGGATTAGGAACACTTGGGGATCAAGTTTTTGAAAGGGAGCACAGTGAATCAGTGTCACCCTCTCCAAGAGCTCTGCAAGCTGTACCTCTCAAAGTGCAGGTCGTAGCCACAGGAGAGGATGGCTCTCCACACGCTCCGGATGTCCTGCTTGGAGCGGTCCACCACGAACCGGTGAAATCCATCCAGGGTCAGGTACTTCTCCTCAGGAGCTGGCACCAAACATGGACCAGCAAAGAGTTCATGACTCGCCAGGAAGTTCTCACCCCACACAGGAGCAGGAGGTGGCTGCTGCCAGCTCCCTCCTGCTCTCCCATCCCACCACGGATCCCTTCCCGGGGAGTTCCATCTGTCACAGGTTGGTCACATCCACCTCAGTCACTTTCTCACTGCCCTCCAGGGCTCAAATCCCCCACTGCCCTCTGAAAAAGCTCCCTCTAACCTGGTATCAAGGATCCCAACTTGGCTGGATGCTGAAGTTCCCCTTTTCTGAGCTAACCTGGCATTTCCTACAGGGAAGAAGGGAATCCAAACTCGTGTCTGTGCACTCTTCCACCTGACTAGAGAGAAGCTCTGAGCACAACCCCTGCCATGGCATGGCTGTGCTCCCTCCTCCACAACCTCTGAGGTATCTCAAGCATCTTTTTTATCCAATTTTCCACTTGTACCTGAATAACTTCCCAATATAAATTGAGAAGCACAATTTAAACCCACCTGGTTCAAATCCATAATATCCCAAACCCTCACTACACCAAAGCCTTGGAATGACACTCCTTAGGAAGTTCTCTGCCTGGTTTATTGACATGCCCTACACACTGCTGCAAGAACTGTTTGCTCTCACACTGATGGGCCCAGATTCACACAGACACAAATAGAAGCAGCATTTTAAATCACTATTTTAAAAAAAATTAAGTTAGACTTGTTAGAAATAAAGACAAACCAAATCTATCATGAGGTCGTCTAAACATGTCAATAAAAATATTTCTCTTCTATGATGCAAAATGATAAAAAATTCTCTGCAGCTCCCACCTTCCTGTTTCTTTGTGGGAGACTTCTCAGGGTCCTTCTCCTCAGGTTTGCTCTTCTCAGGAGATTTGGGCTTTACAGTGGGTTTCTTCTCACTTAAGGCTGTTCGGCTGAGGGACAAAGTGGGTGTTAGGATGAAAACTTTTCTTTCATCTGTGCAGAGAATCCCAGAATTGTTTGGGTTGGAAGGATCCTAAAGCCCATCCAGTCCCACTCCTTGCCATGGACACCTTCCATAGGTTGCTCCAAACTCTGTCCAACCTGATCTGCATTTTGGAATAAGTGCACTGGGACAGAACACTAACAAACACAACTCCAATGTTCCATAAATAGATCCCAAAAACTCCACCCCAACCTCTGGAAAAAGAAACACTTTGCCAAAGAATTTCCAGCAATCCGAGCTGTTCTGACAATAACGCCGCAGTCGCGTTTCCCTGCTCCAACACACGGAAGCGCAGAGGGAAGGGGGATAAAAACCTGGGTTTCCATGGTGAAATCCAATATTCCACAAGTGCCACGAGGCCGAGGACACCCACCTGACACTGTTGAGCATGGACTTCTCCTTGGTGGGGGGTTTGGTGACCGGGCGCTTGGTGCTCACCACCTTCACCGGGTGCTGCTCCTTGCCCGCCTTGTTGTACTTGCTCTTGTCGAATTTGGGCTTGGGAACTCCGTATTTCCTTAAAATCTTCCAACACAGAAAGTCAATCGTCACCCAGTGCTTTCAAGTGACACCAAAAGAGGCTGAGAACAGTTGGCAAAGCACTACCTGGGTCAGCTGGTCCTCCAGCACCTTCTTGGGAGGGCGGACGTTGGTGAAGAAGACGTGGAGGAGGTTCCCGGGGGTTTGGGAATTGATCTGCTCCTTGCTGAGGTAAATGTCAGCCACCTTGATGGGCTTGGCTGGGGTCAGGCTCAGCATTTGTTCCGAATGGACACAGCTTTTAAAGATCTCTGTGAGAACTTCCCGAGCTCCTGGGACCAGTTTTTCACCTGATTAAAATTAAAAAAACCCAACAATTTGGTACAAAATACCATGAGAACTGGTTAGAATTTGAAATTGAAAATAGATTTTGCATTCAGATAAAATATTCTGTCACGTGGCACTTGCTTTGAGATGGAAAATCACTTTTGCAGTAAAAAACTTGCTCCTTCTGCACCCCATTAAAGAAGAGAATTGGCCACATCCTGTTATTATTACTTGAGGGAGTAGCGGGAATGAAAAAAGCAGCTTATTTATCATGCCAGGATAAAAATTATGTTGTGCAGACAGACACCAACACCTATCAACTGAACTAGCAGTCAAAAATTATTTCAGTGGCTATTTTCTCAAAAAAAAGTCCCTAAAGAATTAAATCAGCAGTCTTCTGGGTTGATGAAGAGTGGTTTGTTTATTTATTTATGATTTATTTGATTAGCTGGGTGGACAACTGAGCAATGTTCAGCTTGCAAATAGCTCCTGCAGGGATAAACTCACTTTGGAATTTCTCCCTGGCTCGTTGTCACCCCTGTTTTATACAGAACCAAGCAGAATCTGAGCCCTGCTCATCCCCAAAAATGCCCCATACAAGTGAGATTTGCCAGTATCGAACCACCTACCTTTTATTGACTTATCATTGAAATAATCCTCTAGAGCTGGGCTCCCCTGGGTGTCAAACAAACTCTGATTGACAGTGGAAACAGTTAAAATCTCTTCAGTTGACATCTCCATGAGCTCATCCTCCCCATCCAGGCTGGACAAGCCAATGAGGTCACTGCTGTTGAAGAGGCTGGCTCGGATTTTCTCTATTTTAGCTCTTGACCTTATCTGTACAAATGATAAAATTAGTTCACAGCAATTATGAGAAAACAAATTCACTTCCATTCATAGGAATTTGGGGTTTAAGCTTTTCCCCCCTCCCCATCCAGATAATCATTACTGCTTCTCTTCTAACACTCTGCTGCATCAATAATTTGCCAAAATTCAGGTTCAGCCTAGAAAAGATCCTTTCTGAGAACATCTGCCCACTGAAATGCTCATGCTGGGGGTTAATCAGGCACAGCTCTGATCCAGCTATGCCATGTCTCAGTCTGGAGACAGCCCCTGGGAACAGCAGGGAAGAGCTGAGGGTGTCAGCCAGGTAACCTGGCATTATTTGTAACTCTGCTGTCCCTGCCTCAATTCTCCACTCAGAAAAATCTAAATTAGCCCAGGCCTTGAAGCCTCAGCCACACAGACTGGGAAGAGGAACAGTAACTCCCTTTGATTCCTAGAATAACCACTATCAGAGCAGCTCCACACTTGGAATAGTTTCCATGTGAACACTCTGGCAGCTTTCTGTACACACTTAATGCTTTATTTCAATGATGTCTTCATGTCAATTAACAGCTCAAGAATAGCTACGTGCAGAGTTTCCATCCGAATAAGCTGATTTTCTTCTAAAAGGGGAACTGATACAATCCCAGACTATACAAAAACATCTCTCTCCATTCCCAGGCTATCAGGAATGGTTGTGCTTTTGGAAGCTCCTGATAAAATCTGCAGCAGGCAATTCGTGGAAGCAGCACAGAGGGTTCTTGTACAGAGCTGAACACCTGGAGTGACCCAGCACTGATGGCAGCCACCCAAAATGCTTTTAAAAATTAATTTGAAACTAGACAGCAACAAAATTTATCATGTCTCCTAAAGTAGCTTTATAGAGAAATCCATAGATGGTTCAAAATAGGTGGAAATGTACTGATTAAACATTAAATCATTGCCTTGTGGGTCAAACCAAAAGGGCCCCTTTCTCTAAATTCATCTCAGCAGTGGCCAGAGCACACCTTGGAGAAAGGCACATGAAAGAGGAAATGAACTGATCTTTCCCCTGACATGTTCTCCCAGCCTCTGCAAATTAGTTTAAAGATTTCCTCAGCTGGAAACTACAGTGGCTGCTGTGCTCCACCAATCCTCCAGGAACTGAATCCCTTAGGAATTTATTCATGGTCTTGGCTTCAGCAGCACCCTGTGACAACGAGCTCTACAAGCTGGAGCACACAAGAGTTCTCCCCTTCTTCCTTCTGTTCTCCAATTGCTGCTGGATCACTCCACTACTGGGTCCCCTCTTTGGAGACACAGGGATTGTTCCCACGACTACGAATGTGGAGAAGGGAATTCCGTGTTCCTCAGCCACCCTGTCCAAGCTGAGAACTCCCAGACTCCCTGGACTCCCGTGCTCTTAGACACCCGTTTACCCCGCACCCACGGAAAGAGCCGGTTCCCAGAGCGAGATCCCATTCTCCCAGAAAACCCCAGCTCCAGAGGCCCCTCTCCATCACCTCCACCACAGCAAAGCCCTTGATGGGCCGTGCCAGCAGCGGCTGATTGTCCAGAGATGTCACCGTGTACATGGAGCCCACGTCCGACACCGACGCCGTCTCCACGTTGTCCAGCGGCTCCCCGAGGCTGCCCAGGCTGCCCAGGCTGCCGGTGCTGCAGTGGGAGAGATCCAGACTCTCCTGGCTGGACACCACGTGCGGCTGTTCCAGCAGTCCGGGCGGGATGGCCAGCTCCAGCCCTGCTTGGAACTGGTCCACGGAGATGTCGCTGACGGTCCGGGATATGCCCTGGGAGCTGCAGAGGGAAGCCTGGCTGGTGGAGGCCGAGGCGCTGACGCTCATGGCCGGGGTGACGCTGCTGGAGCTGCTGATGTCCAAGCTGTCGGCGCTGCTGGACACCGTCGGCTTTTCCAGCTCCGTCCTGCACTCGCCTCCTTCCGCTTTGTCCTTGGTTTTTTTGGGATCCTCTTCCTGCAAAGGGATGTAGATCTCATCCTTGAAGACCCCGCCGTGGGCGTTGCAGGCTTTCCTGATGGCATTCCTGACAGTGGCCTCCTCCAGGTGCGTGGGGATGCCGGAGATGACGAGCAGGCGGCTGTGGGCCGTGGGCCCCACCAGGGCCTGGCAGGCGTCGGCCACGGCGTCGTTGGTCACACCCAGCCCCTGGGGGTCCTTCCTGGTCAGGTGCCTGAGGATTATCAGCAGGGTCAGAGCTCTGTGGAACCACAGCATGTCCTCGGGCTTGCTGCCCCCGATGCTGAGGAGCGCGGCGTCCGTCTCGGCCGCTCTGGACGAAGCCCTTTTCCCTGAGGATGAGGTTTTTTCCCGCTTCATTTTGACTTTTTTCCTCTTGGACAGCAAGCTCGGGCTCTGTGGTGTCTGCCCTGGGGAAGATGAGGACGAGGAGGAGGAGTCACTAAGATTTGGGGCACTGGTGGATGAGATCACGTTGGCTGTCACGCTCATGTTGATGGGCAAGGTGACTTCTGCCACAGCCAGGCACACTTCCATCAGGGCGTGGAAGTACGTGGAGAATCTTCCCTGGTCGGCCACTCCAACCCCAGAGCCACCACAGGCATTCCCGGACACCCAGTTCTGGGTTTCCTCGTCGTAGAGCTTGTGCAGCTCTGACTGCAGGGCCATGAGCATGGCCAGGCAGGGGTTGAGCTGCAGGGCAATGGATGAGGACAACCCTGCTGGATTCTTTTTCTGCTCCAGGTTGTGGATTTTGCGAAGCAGCTCGGCCAAGAGGTGAAAGATCAATTCCTTCACACAGGCTGCCATGTCAGTTGTCCAGAGGAAATTCCCTGTGTGAGGAAGGCAAGGCATGGCAGTCAGCAGAGTTTCACTTTTAGCAGCTTTGTAACACCAGCTGCAAAAGTAACATTTAAAAAAGCACCAGAAAAGCTAGTTTCCATGTCATCTCAGCACTTAAAAAGACAGGAAGGTTATTCCAAGAACTGCAAATCAACAGAAAATTTCTGGAGTTTGAAGATTTCATTATAGTGAAAGAGCTCAGAAAACTTCAACTGTAATTTTTGTTTCCTAAACTCCCCACCTGAGCCAGCACATTATCCATGCTCATTACTAAGGAAATACTCCATTCTCACCTAAAAATTCCACTACTTGCAAGAGAACTGAGGCAGGAATAGTATCCAGTTCATCTTCGGATTTTCCATCCCCATCTTCCAATTTCCAGGTTAAGAGCTGTTCTGTGAATGCCATTGCCAGGGGGAATTCCAGGGGGAGGGAATGCAAGACCAACACAGCTCCGGGAGGAGGAGACACTCCTAAGCAAAAAGGTCCAAGAAAATCCTTTTCATGACTCTGAGCATTGATAAAGTAAAAGTAGTAACATTTAGGATTTTTTTCAAGGCTAAACTTGTGTTAAGTGAGAATTTTCTCTGCAGCACCTTGTAATAAACAAATAGGAATGTTTCTCTATATTGATAAGTTGATGTAATCTATAATTATAAATGTACAGAGAACATTTTATTCACATCAAGAAATAGAACAATTTTAAGCCTGAACATATCTAAATATACATACAGAACTTGCCACGAAATAATTTATTTCTGTCTGATGGGTACTGAAAACAACATCAGCAGAAGAACTTGAGGATCTCCAAGGGGAAGCTTTAAGAACTCACTGCACCCAGTCACCTTCACTGCTCTAAATCCCACTGCCTCTCCCTCAGGGCAAGAGTAAAAAGAATATTAATGATTTTTCTTGCTGGAGAAGCTGGGGTGACCTAAGTATTGCTACACTGCAGATATATTACTCTGTGGGTAGGAGGGTCCTACAAACACCTAAAAAACCAAAAGAATTATTCTCCATCTGAAACAGCTCCTCAAACACCAACAGCAACAACACAGCAGAAAACAGTACTTTGACTAAAATGTTTTGAATACAAACACTGCTGGGTGAACTCCTAGAATATAAAAAGCAGAATCAGATGGTTGCAAATACTTACAAAACCAGGCTTTTTTGGTTAAGAATAAATTCCTTGTACAAAAATCCTGTCCTAAGCGCTGCTAGGACTGGAGACCACACAGGAAAGTGCTCCAGAGGCCACAAAACGAAACTGGTCTGAGCTCTGAGAGTACAGTGAAGGCTTTTCCCTCGTGCTGTGGCTGTGCTCACCCAGTTTGATGTGCACCCTGTCCGTGGGGGTGATGACAGCCGGGTACTGGTTGGTGGTGGGGGGCGGCGTGAGGCCGGTGTTGGTGGGGGAGGCGTCGCGGGGGTAGCACACGGCCTCGATGAGGTTCAGCTGCCCGTTCCTCTTCACCTTGTGCCCCAGCCCATAGACCAGCACCCGAGCCCAGGGGGCCTTGTACAGGGAGGAGCTGGGGAAACAGCAGCACAACTTGGTTAGGCTCAAACAGGCTGGAAATCATCCGAGCCACCGCTCAGAATAAGTCTCGGAGAAGAGGAAACTCTAAGAAAATTGTTAACTCCATCCCCAGCGTTGCCAGGCTCAGACCCAGCTTTGCCCCCCTCCACGACTCACTCTTTTCGGAATCCAGACTGACTTTCCTTACAGGACACAATCACAAAGGCAGCCCCAGGAAAATTCACATCCATGTTGACTTTGGATTCGGAAATTGGGAATTCTTCGGCGGGAAATTGTTCTGGCGCCGCCTGTAACGAGACAATTCACCATGAAAGATCCCAAAGAACAGCAAACGTCCTCCCTCTTCTTTATTTATAGACTGCACTATAGCCAATGTATTTAATTAATTGTAAATTATGACACAGTGGGAGGCCACTTCATTTTAATTCAATCCAGAGCATTGCTACTGCTTTGTGTTTTCAGTGTGCGCACTACAATCAGGATAATTGAATCCATCCAGAGAAACAATTCCCTGTGGAGGACAGGATCATGGAAATTACAGTCACACACAGAACAAAGGCTCCTGAGAAGGGAACGCAACCCTCTCCTGAAACTTGAATATTTTACCTGCAGAAAGGAGCAGATCTGTTTGGTGAGGTCCAACAGACTCTCCTCTCCCTGATGCAGCGTCCGAGTGATGGCCACAGTGAGCCACTCCCTGATGGCCTGGGAATTGCCCTGGTAGAAGAGGTCTGTGGCAGCACAGGTCTGGGAATGGATGCAGTGCTGCAGGGACTGGGCCAGGAGAATGGAGCTTGAGCTGATGGTTCCATCTGGAATAACAAGGAAAAAAGTACAAATTTGCAGATCACTCCAAATGTTTATGTAGCCCAGGAAAAAAAAGGTATAAAACACCTGGAAGATTCCCAGCTTCTGTTTCCAAGTGGAAAATTTGCCTAAAAGTCAGCAGGAGAAAGGATCCACCCAGGCCCAGCCTTGTGGCTGGGATGGCCTCTCAATGCCCGCTGTGCCCCTCACCAGCCTCAGCCCAGCCCCTGGCAGGGGCAAACACGGAGCTGTGGGATCACCCTGGCTCTGTTCCCCCTGGGAAGGCAGGAACACTTCAATCCATTGCTAAAGTACAATGAGGATGAGTGACCAGAGGGAAAAGCAGCTTTCTCTGCTCTCAGGCTTTCCCCACAGAGCAACCAGATCATTTCTGGGCAGCCCCAAGTGGCTCTCAAGCCCTGACACTTCATGGCTGTCATTCTGCAGCTCCCAGGAGAAGTCAAGGAAAACCAAAGTGTAGTCCACAAAGGAGTGGGCAATTCACCACAATGCCAGTTTGGAAACTGGATGTATTAGCAGGGCTTGAATTAGACAAATTTTAAAGAGGAAGAGCTAAATTAAAGCTTATAAAATTATTCTCAAAGCCATGCAAAGTAGTGCTGTACTCTGCAAGAGGATCCTTTCCAAGGCGGCATCTGTCAGAGGCAGCCAAATTCCAAAGGAATTGGAGGAGGGAACAAGACTTTTTCCAATGGTAAATAATCACTTTCTATTATTAATAACTTATATTTAGCACTTCCTACTTCCTCCTTATGCTCCAGCCACATGACACACGTTTCTCTGCATGCAGAAGGGCTTTGTCACGATCACTGTCTTTGTCAACACTCCCTTGCACGAGGCAAAGATTCTGCTCCATGATTCAGCACAAACATTCTCTAACCACAGCTGGGAGTCCAGTGGGAAACGACAAACCACTTTATGAAGTGAAGAACATTTGAAAACACTGAGACCAAACTGGAATTTAGCTTTGCTACCCAGGAACTTTAAAGTGATCTCAATTCCTTGGGGTTGTCCCATGAGGATGCTCCCACTGCCCCCAATAAACAGAAGATCACTGGTGACAAAAGGGACAGGAACACAGTGGGTGGGATCTTAGGAGGGGCTCTGACCTCCCTTGAACACTTTTAATTAGATCATGAGCAAGAATTTGAGTTTGAAACCCATCACTGAGGTCAGGAGTCCATCGAGACATTCTCAAATACCATCGTTATTAACCAGCTAATAAAGAAATATCAAATCCAATAATTTTTTCTGTTCCCAGACAAATACTGTACCAAAAAAAGAGCTGTGACAAACCCAAGTATTTACCAGGAAGAGGTGGTGCAAGCAGCTGGTTGGAGAGCAGCTGCAGGTGCTCCAGGGTGATATCCCGGATGGCAGGAATGTGGAAGAGTCGAGTGAACATGTGGGGAGATTTGGGAGCAAAGATATTGAGCAGAGCCATGCGACAGTAGAGCTTGGCCAGGGCAGCTTCACTCCTCAACAGCTCCCTAGGGAACACAAGCATGAATTCAATTAATTCCTTAACATTAAATCCAACCATGACAGGAAGATTCAGGTTTGTACTGCTTAAAACAAAGCTGTAGCAGGTAACCGAGCTACAAGAAATACTCTTCAGGTAATCCAAATTCAGGCAATAAAGTGCCTGCTAACCACATTTCTTGTTTCACCTGTGGATTTGGATGTTGGTGTTATCCAGGGTGACCAATCCATTGGTTGCAGTCCTCCTGTATCCTGCAGGTGGCCTTTCCAGCATGTCAATGGGATACCAGTACCTCACCAGGACTCCCTCACTCCGCAGGTAGGTCTCCACTTGCACCAGTTCATTCACCTGCAACACCAAACCCAGCACTGTCAATAACACAGTAACTATAACCACATTTTTCCTTCCAGGAGAGCCCCAATTCAGCATCCTGACTGGTTTTTTCTCCCAGCTGTGTGATGCTGACCCATGAAAAGCCCTCCCAATGTGTCTTTACTCACTGAATCCACATCCAGAACAACCCCATGAAGGCCAAATGTCTTCAGCATGCCCCGAATGGCAAACTTGGGTAGAGCTGTTCCTACAGCACTGCTGGTGACATTGTTGCTGTCAGGAGAGCGAGTCACCACCGTGAGACCTGGCAGAAAGGGACACCAGTTTGAAGGTGTTTTCCTCAGGTGACAGTTTCTGCAGTAGATCCCAAAAACCCTGAGCTTTTCCTTACCCCTCAGGAGCCTTTGTGCTGCCCTTACCTTTCCGTACTTTATCGATTGTGAATTTGTTTGCTTCATCTTTGATATCCTCGATGGTGGGAAGGTAGAGATCCCTTGGGATGCCTCCGTTTTCCTCGTACAGGAATTCCACAGTTTGCCTTGCTATATCAACCATTCCTGAAAGACAGCAGGGAGTGCAAGTTATTTCCCTCAGCCACCTGAAATAAGTTCTTATTCTCATTAAGATCCCAAGCAGGTGAGTTTTCTAATTACTTGAATACTCAGTCAGGCTGAAAGATGGAAATTGGGAGTTTTCCTGAGAAAGCAGAGCTTTTCCTGAGCTTCTCATGAGGGCTCAGAATTCCTACCTCGCTCTTAATGTGACTTTCACACAAACCCATTGTCCTGACAGACCTGAATTCTATAAAACTCCAAAATCTCCCCTTGTTATTATTTAAACCTCAAGAGTTTTGCCTTGATAGTCACAGACAGGAAATGCATGGATATAGTTTCTTCCCAAACTGTTATTCCAGAATGTTTCTGTATCCACATCACAACGAATTCTGTCACTATTTCTGAAACCATTTTCCCTATTTAAATAGTCCAACTTAATAAAAGTGTGGAAGAAAAAGCATGAGCACAAATGAAATTCTAAGCACTGGAGGGAAACAGCAAGTGAATTTTTGTTTTAAGTTTTCCAGCCCTGAATACAGTAAAATATGAAAGAAACACAGGTGTTCTCTCTCACTTCCTGCCCATCACAGAAAATAACGTGCATAGAAATAAATACAGCCATACCTAACTGTAAAGCTCCTTTAATCTGATCCAGCCCAGACTTCCTCTCAGCCTCATTACGGAATCTTCTTCTAATTGTAGGGAAGACTTTGGTTTCCCAGGCTTTGACCAAGAGGGCATAGTGATCCTCCTACAAAGACAGAAGTGTTTTAGAACACCAAGGAGAAGGAAGTTACCAGCAGCTACATTTTTGTTAGGGAAGCAAGAAAAACTCTTGTGTGGCCAAATTTCAAAATCTAAATGACAAGATCTGGTTTTAGGCTATAAGTTAGAGGAGGCAAAGTTTGCCACGTTCCTCACCCTGGGAATATCATCGTCATCATCATCATCACTTTCATCATCTGCAATAGGAGGGGGGTGAGGATCAGGGCCTGAGGTGATGAAGTTCTCATAGCTCAGCTCCATTTTATAGTGGCAGGATGTGTCACTGTCATACTCTGCAAGACACCGACAGAAATAATGAGATGATAATGCATGCAAAGACATCCCATGAAATTGGAGATACACAGCATTCCATGCTCTCCAGTCAGGGGGTGGGAATGCAATTCCTTTTGACATAGCATAACCAATTGGCTGATCCAATCCACCGTAACATCCTATTGTATCCCAAGCCCTAATGAGATCATTTCTCATTGTAGCTGCGTTAATTACGAATAATTCGTGTATTCATAGAGAGGAAGACCAAAGAAGATGGTTTTAATTGCCTTGTCTAAAATCAGATAAACACGGCTTTGATTTGTGGTACTGCCCCCCCTAAAGAGGCAGCACCTAAGGACTAAGGACTGCAGCCAGGCTGGGCTTAAATCCTATTTCCTGGCTTGGCATTTCTGCTGGGAGAGCTTGGAAAGGAGTTCAAGTCACTTTACGTTGCTGAGCCGTGGCGACGGCGGCGATCCTGCAGGGGGGCCCGTGGGTGCCGGGGTCGGAGGCGATGCTGGTGCCAGCGTCATTGTCACTGTCAGAGGCCATGGCAAAGGGCAGGGCCTCGAAGTTGGCACTGATCTCCTCGGCCAGGTCGAGGCACAGGTCGGCGGCGTTGCGGTGAGCCTGGCCCTCGGCGTAGGCGAACGGCCGCGAGCCGAAGTTGGCGCGCACCTTGGTGTTCTGCAAAAGGACACAGGGCAGCTCTCAGACCTGCTCTGAGCCCTCACTGCCCCAGGCAGGGGCTGGTCACACCTCCCTGCCACGAGGATGCCCAGCTGGCACTCTGGAAAGCTTTAAGCTGCTTCAGACACGCTTTGAACTCGTCTGTTTTCAGTTCAAGCTGCAGTAGCCTGAGCTGGGTGTTTTGGAGCAAGGTCACTGCTGGCAAGGAATGCTAAGAGAGGGGCTGCTGGCATGGCACAAGGCTTCCTGCCAGGCCAGCTGCACACTGCTGTGCTAATGGGCAGGGAAAACCAAAATAACGACACAACACATGCACCTGGGAGGGCTAATGAATACCTCAACCTGGCCAAGAAGGGTAAAAACTATCAATTTGCTTTTCTACAGAGCAGGCTCAATATTTTATATCACGTTTTTAATATTTCCTAAAGTATATTAAGTGACATATTTCTGTTACAAACTTGCCTTTTTCTGAATGTGGACAACTGGCCACATTCCCCCAGACACATCCTCTAGGTAGGGCACAAGTCTCTGCCCACAATATGTAAAATAAACTCTGCCCTTTGCTGGCTGCCCTGGAGGAGGGGGAGTTCCTTCTGTTCTCTCCCATCCAATTCCTGCTACATCACCTGGAGAAAAATACAATCAGAAAAAGGATTTAATCAATTTCTCATCCAGCATTCCCCTGACATAGAGAGGGTTTTTTGATGGAGCAGATAAGGATTTTAGCCATGCTCTCACATACCAGGGGAAAGAGTCACATCCAGTCTGACACTCTTCCACTGCAGCAGGCTGGAGCCATTGTAATGCACTGCTCGCCCATTGCTGAGGGGCAACAAGGACAGAGTGAGACAGAGCACTGAGACAGAGCAGGATCACAACCCACCAAAGCTGTGACACTCAACTCTCCTGGTTTTGCAAAGATATTCCAGTCCATCATTTTAGCATTTCAATTAAAAAGTATGTATTGCCCACTACAGTCTCTTCCCCAATTTGCTGACAAATGTACTGAGCATGGTTTTTGATGTGCATCTCCAACCTACTTGTGAAAGAGGCAGGTTCCCACTGGGTTTGTCCAAGCCCCATCCCGTTTTTCAGCCTCCGTGGCAAATCCAAAGGAAACAATTGGTCCAGTGTCATCATCTGTATCTCCATAGGAAACCACTTCAATTTCCCAGTAGAACGATGGTGCCTAGAAATAAAAATCGTAACACATTTTAAGAAGTTATTTACAAAACAGAGGTTGAAGAGGCAATTTTCTTGCTTGTCCTTTTCATGCCCTGTTGGATATTCAGTTACAGAGTGTTGCAGAGCTTTGGGGTCTCACCTGTACTGGGACTGGGGAGGTGGCATAGATAAAGGTGCCCCGAGGAAGTCCCCCACCTGCACTGGGATCAGCCAGGAAGGTCACAGCAGTGAGGTGTGAGGAGAACATGCAGGCTCTCACTGGGGGGAACACCCTGGATGGGCTCCACGTGATTTCTTTGGGCTGCAGACACAAAAGAGAAGTTTATTCTACCAATCACAATTCAAGTCACCCATTAAAATACAACCACACGGTTTATAAGGGGTGCATTTCACACAACTACAACAAGTCACATCCCAATGCGAAATTCACGTTAAATGAGCTATTTCAAGAAGATTCCTCCCAGTTTGGGCAGCAGCAGAGGGCTCTCAGGACAGGGCAGAGGGCTCAGCACTGTCCCTGTGCTCACCTGTCTCCTGTCTGCTTGGAGGGGAGGAGGAGGGGGCCGAGCACAGTCGCGGTACAACATCCGTAACCTCTCACACTGCATCTCCACAACCACGAGCCTCTCCCCTGCAACAACAACCCAAACCAGCCATCAGCTTCCAGCTGCTTCCTCGAGTCCAACAGTGCAATCTTAATATGGAAATAAATATGATGTTTGCACTTTGGAGGGGTTTGATCAGCCTCACTTACCTAAACAATGGAATTAAGGGCAAAATGTAGCATATGCAAAGTGTTTTCTCATGTTTAATTTATATTTAGTTAGCAAAGATTCTGTTCTGTTAATTAAAATATAAAGTTCATTTTAGTGAACAAGTTTATGGTCCAGCAAGGCAGGAAAGCAAAAAAATTTATGTCTACTGTCAAAAAAAAATCAGTCCTTGCCCTTTTACACTGAAATCCCTTGGCTCCTACCCTTCACTTCAGCCACTTTTCCTCTGGCATGTTCCTAAAACTTGTCCCTGAACTAAGATTTCTGCTGGGCCCACTGCTTATCCTTAAACAAGGAGAGCTCAAGGATCAGAATAAAAGCAAGCATTGCAAAAACCAGCAAAAAGGTGATAAAAAGAAAACATCCAAATGATAATGTCAAGGAATACAAAGTAGGAAATGCTGGAAGCCATGGCAGTGGAGAGTGCAGAAGGGAGCCAGTCCCAGGACCTGTTTCTTTGATACACAGAATAATCATGTTCTGGCCTAAATTAATGCCTAATGTTTAATGATTTAGGCTGATTATTAGCTGCTCTTACATCAGCAGCTCTGCAGCTGTGACAAGACACCCTGTCCTGTGCCAGTTCCTAAACTTTGAGTTGCTGGAGGACAAAACACTGAGATGATTTTAAAAGCTGCTCTCTGACCTGAATATGTCAAGAAGGTGTTGGCTACATACCAGGGCTGCACTCCTGGGCCACCAAATTCAGAACTTCTACAGCAGCTGGGCACTGTTGAATGAATTCTTCACAGAATGAGCTGTCTTCCAACAGCTGAGCCATCACCAAGCATGCTCTGAAGAGAAAAATAATACATTTAAAGTGTTACAAAGTGTGTGCTGAATTAAAAGCTAGCTTTACAGTAGTGAATTCAAGGGTGTTTTAAGGGTGGTCTTAACCCTGATTTTAGCTGGACCCTCCCCAAAGGCAGCTTTTCCCTGCTTCATAAATGGATTTATTGAAGCATTTGCTCCGTGTGTTACAGGGACACTCAAGAGCAACACCCAGATACTAAAAGGGAGCAAGGAGGAATTTCTGCTGCACACCCCCAGAGGAAGGGCACAGGAACTCATGCAATTCCCTTGGATGCTGGTGCACAAAGCCAGGACTCACCTGGTTCTTATTTCAGCAAGGAGCCGGACCACTGCCATTACTGGGGTTGAGCCATCTCCTGTTGCAGGAAGTGAGGTGTGAATAGAGAGACTTCCCTCCTGAGGGAGCAACATGGACTGGACTGCCTGTACTACCTTCTCAGTAATGGACAGTTTATGAAGAGGCAATGCCTGATGGTGGGGGGGCACGGTAAAAAGTTAAATTCAAGTAGTTAGTTTCTAAGAAATGAGGGTGTTTTATTACCTGGAGTTAATTCTTATATTTTACTATCACAAAATCAGCACCAAACATCAATAAAAGAAAAAACACCCCCCCCCAAAATCAAGCCAGAAATTAACCAAAAAAAACCCCCAACCCAGTATGCAATGGAATATCTTTAAGCACAAAAGATGAATATTCATGTTACTTGAATGAGAACTTAAATATATTGTTAATATATGCTTAAAACAACACGGCAAACTTTACAAATCATTTATAAGCAAAGATGAAAAACTTTTTGTACGTGCTGTAGATTAACAGTCAGTCAGCTGTGACAGAAACAAAGCAAGAATCGAGATTACACTGAATAATGTTTAAAACTGCCATACCTCAGATCTTGGAACACAGAGCCTAGATAATGGAATAGTTAAAGTGTCTGATGCCTGGGAGGTCTTTCTAGTGTCTATAGTGGTGGATGGGAATTTGACCGTAGCTATACCTTCTTGCTCATTAATAGATGCCACAACTCCAATGCTTCCTGCTATTCCTTTGCCTAAAACCTACAACCAAAGAAGAGCTGCATGAGATTGAAGGTGTCACAACCAGGAATCAGTGTTTGACATCACACACCAACTGCACACACAGCCACACGGGGGTGTTTTAGGAAAGGAGCTCCACAAGCTGCTGTTCCACAAGCACGTCCTGCTCCCAAGGATCCCAGTGCAGGGAAAACCTCAGGAGAGCACCAGTTCTCATCTAAGATATCAAATATGAACAGTGCTGAATTACCTGAACTTCAGAACCTATTTTAATTGTCTCCTTAAAGCCACCCAGAGCACACAGGGCAGCCACTGCCTGCCGAGCAATCCTTTGAAGTTTAGCCAGTTTCCTTCCACTGCTACTCCCATTCTCCAGAATGCTCTCTGCATATTTCCCAAGCTGTGGAATGTACATCAGAGCCCGAGATAGAACCTGAAGACAGAAGCAAAAATACCAGGGAACGACTTCAAAGCACAATTCCAACAAAAACCAATGCCCCAAGCCTCCAGCCCACACAGTCTCAGAAGAATTGTTTTTGTTCTTGAAGAGAATTATATAACTCGGAATATTCCAAGTTCTCTGAAGCGTGAGCACCATCAAAGCCATGACCATTCCCTGGTAACTTTTAGGATAAAACAATCTTGGCAAAAGTCTTTGCTGAGGGTTTCACCTAAGGAATAGATTAAGGTACTGCAGGATTCAGAGGAACAGAAACCCAACATGTTTTGTTCCAGCCAACACTTTGTACCCTCAGAGGGCACAGCCACGATAACAGCCAAGGTAGAACAACCTGCCACAGGAAAGGGAACTCCCTAACAAACAACATTGTTAATGCCTGAAAAGAATGACAGCAATTATCTAATGATGGGTAAATTTTGAGTATTTCTCCACCCTGAGACAGCTGAGAAAGGGCTGGGTCTGTGCAGTTCCACACCCTGGTGTGAACTGGTTGTGTACTAAATCAGAAAGGAGCAGCTCAGGCCTTGCTAATCATTAGATTCTCTAACTACTTAACCCCCAGTGAGGAATGTGCCCCTCATGGTTGTGTTTGCTCACTTTTTCAGCAGTTGTTGTCCAGATCTGGGCTGCATTGGACTCTGGGGCCATGAGCAGGCTGTGCAGCAGGGCAATCACCTCTGCTGCCATGCTGTTGGCAACGTGCCCGCTGATGAACGGCCTCACAGGATCCGTCCTGCGCAGGGGACAAAAGCAGTTCAGTTCAAAACCACAGAAGGAAAAGAAACTTCAGCTGCCAACAAGATACAGCACACATACAAACACACAAAAAAAGGAAGTTTATGAACAGCCAGGTTATTTTTTGGAGTGCTACAAATATTGGCAGAGAGAAAAGCAGAATGCAGACTGAGGGGTTTACCTGGCGAGCTCTGAATTCCTCTCCCTGCAAATGGATGTTTGTGCAGTCTTCTTTTTGTCCCCAGTGGACAAGCCACTGCTGGTCTCTGGATTGACAGTCTCTATGGGTGGCCCCACACTCACTATCAGCCCAGATTGTGCCCACTTGGTTGCTTTTCTAAGAGCTGCAGCAGCTTCTTCTGTAATGACTTCACAGCAGCCACTCTGCAAAGGAAATGGCCATGGAAGGCAAATGTCAGATCTGTTTGGTCACTCTGCTCTCTCTGCCCATGTAAAAGTGCTGAGAACACAGCAAAACCCCCTCCTGGGTGTGTGTTAGTCACAGGACAAGTTCTGTCTCTTGCTTTTTATCATCTACAGAGAGATCAGGGAACGATTCCCTGACTTTAACATTCCATTCCTAGATGAACAGTTCCGTTTCTCTGATCAAAAAGCCACAAATGAGTATTTCTGGTCCAAACAGTCAAGAACATGCCTGAAAATAGACATGGAATTTTAATTCAAGTGGGTGACTTAAAATTTGCATTACCAATGTGCATTAAACATTTGAGGAAAGAGAATATTGAAGGGGCTTAAACCTGACCTACAGTGGTTGCAGGAAGCATCTGCTGAAATTCTTTTTCATCATTTACCCCCTGTATTTGATCCGTATTTACAGAGGTAAACGATGAATAAAACAACATCTAACACACAGGACTTAACATCAGTAAAACCCAGAATTCTGACTGGCCACCAATTTTTAGGATGTTGAACAATTCTTCAGTTATTCCTGCTCTTACTTTTGTCATGTCCCGATCCATCTTCACCACCTTCTCCATGTTGGCTCCAGTTCCCAGTCGGAATGGGCGACCTTCTGAGCTACTGTTGGAGGGGAAACAAAACACAGGAGCTTTGTTCTCACTGCTGGAACACACAGCTGAGCTACACAGTCCAATCTCATATATTAGGGGTGGTTTGAAATGATTTGAAGCCACCCTTGCAGCAGAATGCTCAACAGCAAGAGAAATATGAGGCAGTTAAGGACATAGCCCATTTACAGAGGGAATTTAATCCTATTGAATGCAGTGATTTGCAAAGCAATTTAACCCTTCCCCCCTGACGAAGAAGCCTCATGAAATGGTTTTTATTGATCACAAATGCCCAGGGCTCTGAGTTCACCTTTCACTTGTACCTTTTAGTGTAATTTTTAGAGTACAGGTTCAAAATCAACCCATGGAGTGGGGGAAGATGAAACAAATAATACAAAATGCAGGAGGTGACAGCATTGGCTGTTTGACATTCAGTGATCCCAGCATCCAGGTGGGTGCTGAGAATGCTAAAGAATGTTTAATAGCAAATTAGTGTCCAGTTTATGCATTATTAAAGCAGTGCTTTTAAAGCCACTTTGCCTTGACAGTTCTATTTGTTAGTCCTGCCCGGTCTGTCACACCATAAACAAGATAAATGAGATTCCATCACAAACACTGAATCTAAGGAGCTAATTTTTCATGGGATTGTTTTCAGACAGATTAAAATGTTTCTATGTTCCTTTGCATTATCTTATTGCTTTGCCAGTAAACACAACACACTGGGCAGACACTTTGCTGTCCCATTTACTCTTCTATCTAGGATGTATTTTTCTGCAGCTGCAGCACTGGAAAAAAGGAGAAGATAAAGTGAATTGGCAAAATTGTTCCAATTCCAATCCAGTGAGCTGAGATTACCTTAGTAAAGGCTGAAGGACTTCATGGGAGGACTGATCTTCTCGTTTATGGATAAAAATAGAGAGTTTACCATCCACTGCCTCGCTTTCTTCTCCAGGATCTTTATCACCTTTTATGGAATTTTTAGGGCTGGCTTTTGCCAAGGTAGTATCTGGCTCAGAAGCAGTTGGAGAAAGGACTGTCTGGCAGCCTTGAAGTAGAAAGGAAAAAAGGAAACAAAGAAACACAACCATGAATTTTCTTACCCTTGGAACTAATGCTGACACACCTGGGATGTGTCTGAAACATCACTGGGACACCCACTTTGGTCTGAGGACAGGGAAATTAGGAGGAAGTCACAGGAATATCCTGCTTTAGCACTGACACATCAGATACCTCCCAACACTTGAGCTTTCTGTCAATACAAAAGCTCCTGGAACAAGCAGATTGCCCAGAGACGCTGTGGCTGCCCCATCCCTGGAAGTGTCCAAGGCCAGGCTGGACAGGGCTTGGAGCACCCTGGGATAGTGGAAGGTGTGGAAGGGGGTGGGACTGGATGGGCTTTAAGGTCCCTTCCATTTCAAGATTCCATGAAACACGGGTCCCTTGGGCACAACACCAAACAGCTGCTGGTACCTGGCACGACATAATCCGCCAGCTTTGCCAGCAGCAGGGAGGCAATCTTGGAGGCTGGGTCACTGGGATCATCCTGCTCACTGTTCAGAGAGGGCACTGAGTAACTCCAGGGAGGCAATTCCACGTTTCCACAGTCCTCAACACTCATGAGAGGCAGCGCAGCACGACACAACTGCAGGATTATAAGGACCAGCTTTGGAGAAGGACGCTGATCCAACAGGAGGGACAGAAGCTTGGACACACAGGCTGGCTGGCTGAGGATGGCTTTGCCTATGTGACTCCTGAAAGGGAAAAGAATCTTGAAATGAAAACCAAAAATAATTTATTATTTACAAGACATATTAAAAGCAATTTCAGTGTCTGACAAAACAATTCTTCCACTGACAGCACTGATTAGACACTGAGATTAAGGGTCGGTTTCAGAATGGTTTGAAAAAATCCAGCAAAGATACCGCATGGGCTTTGACACACAGAAGAAAAATACTCCAGAGCAAAAGCCTGGTACCTTGAGAGGTCATTCAGAAGGCTGAGGACATCCTGCAGTGCATCATTCCCTGCAGCCTGGTTGCCACAGCACTCGGTGGCTCTGGCCAGGTGGTTGGTGAGCAGGCTGGAGACCTGCCTGGCCAGCCCGGAGTGAACAGCGTCTGTGGAACCCCCTTTAGAAAGGATGGAACAATACACAGCTGTAATCAACAAAAATCAATGTACACACCACAGAAATAACCCCTGATACATCCACCATTAGCCAACAGCCACGTGTCTGTAAGTTTATGTGTCTTATGGGTGAATTCTACCACAGGAGAAATGACAAAGCGATCACTTAGAATCCCTGGTTATGTTTAGACAAAACCAAGTGGCAAAACTTGAAATTACTTCCATGGGAGGAAAAAAAGCCAGAATTAAAAAACAAGAAAAAAATCAACTGAATTTTGTATTCACTTCTTAAGAACCCACAGAGTCCCAAGTCATGGTGAATGATTGCCCTATTTTAAATACATTTACACCACTCATCAGGCAGTTCTAACATAAACAGCAGGAAGAAATTTCCAGTGTTCCTACCTTCTTCCTTCTCCCACTCCACACAGCGGTTGGCCAGCACCTGGAAGGCAGCCCAAGCCATGGTGGCCACCTTCTGTTTCTTGGTCTGTTTTTCATTTGAGCTGGACTCTGTCTGGCTGCTCAGGCTGCAGAGCCGGTCCATGAGCTGGACCAGGCCACTGCGCACCAGACACTTCTCCTCGCTCCTGCAGGAGAAATCCAGGCTGGAATTAACTTCTCCATCACTAACAGACACAGTGGCAATCCAGAACTTGCTGTTAGCTCAGTAACTAGTTAGCTCACTTGGCAGAAAGATGGTTCTGCCTCTCTCTTGTCCTCCCCAGATGAAACTGTGAGGGAATTGAACTGGGTGTTCTCAGATTCTACTCACGATGCAGAAAGGGGGTGTATTTATACTACTTAAAGCTTCTCCTTAAGGCAAAGCCTACTAAGACCAGATTTGATGCCCCCTTCCCTTCCCCAAGCCCTTCCTTCCACACCTTGTGTAGGGAATGGTGCACAAGAGGCCAATGCTGTTGGCACAGGCGATGGGGTACCGGGCACACAGGGACACCACTGATGTCATTGTCTCTCCAAAAGCCTCCTGGACCTGCTCCACCATCCCACCACACGTCAGCTCTTCAATCCTGTTGGGGGTTAGAGATTGGGAATGGAAGGCTTCAATTCACAAACTTCCAAAGGTAGCTTTAAGAAAATATTAATCAGTGCATGTTAGGAATTACTCAAGGGAGACTTCGAAGGAAAACTGCAAGTCACTGATGTGTTCATATGAAACATGTCAACAACAGAGTGTGGTAGTTACAGCTCAGACATAATTCAATCTCACTACAAACAAAATACAAAACATTTATTACATTTAGATGACAGTATCAGCTAAATCTACCATTAACAGCTAATCAACATTAATTCAGAATTAAATCAAGAGAGAAGGATTCCCTTTATGCATACCTGGCATGTATGTCAGCCCAGTATGAAAGGAAAGTTCACATACCGATAAATAAAAGCATTTCTTTAAAGTTTCTGCCTTTTTACCCCACAAGAGCCAAAGTATTTGTTGCAACCTTAGCTCTGCCACCTTGTGCCCTCACAGCTACTCACTTCTGGCTTTCCTGCGTGCAAAGCAATTTTCTCCCTTCCACAGAGACCAAACCAATGAATCCTGGAGAAGCACACCCACCTTGGCCCTCCCTGGAGCACCATGGTCACCGGGCCCACCAGGTGGGTGACGCCCCCGACGCGCACGGCGGCCGTCAGCAGCTCCCTCATGTGCACCAGGGCCTGTTTCCTGGTGTTCCCACGCCTCCAGCGGGTCTGGGCAGCCAGCAGGAAGCTGCTGCTGGACACCTGCGAGGTTTGGGATGGGATTTCTGTTAGACACAAACAAGGCACCTCCCGGTTTTTGCACAAGTTGGAATTTGAAACAAGACAACGACGTACGGCTTGGTCGGGGTTTGTCCCGATGAAAGCAAAGAGCTGCCCCAGCAGGACGCTGTAGGTGGGCTTGTCCCTGCTGTCCTCGATGGCCAGGGACTGGAGCAGGGTGAAGGAGCTGCTCCTGTGGCTGGTGACGTGCCGGCGCCTGCGAGGGAACGGGAATGTTACACCCGGCAGCAGAAGCTGATCCAAGCACCACAAATCCTGCTGTGCTGGCAGGGATAGCTGTGATCAAGCTGATCACTGGGACAGCACAGGCACAGAGGTGTAAAGGGAAGGACTCAGCCCTGCTGTACCTCTGGCTGGCCCGGGCAAACTCGATGTCCTCGTTGCCGATCATCTCCAGGTCAGACGGGGCGGACATGCTGCGCAGGAACACGGGCTGGCGCACGGCGTGCGAGATCACCTTGGTCTCAGAGGCTGATTTACAGGCTGAAGTATTATAAAATAATTTTAAAAAAAGGTCATTCCTGCTGCAGGGAATTATTTACAAACTGGCTTTAAAATCATTGTTGGATATCCCAGTGAAAGCTGAAACACGGGGTAGGGAAAACCAAGTTTATGCCAGATTGTGCAGCTCAGGTCTGAGGATTTTCCTGTTTCCAATCCTGCTGGAAGTTAAAGATTGGGAATTGAAAGCTCCAATTCACAAACTTCCAAACGTAAGTTTAAAAAAATAATAATCAGCACATGTTAAGAATTACTTAAGGGAGATGTAGAAGGAGAACTACAAGTCACTCATGTTTGCAGATGAACCATGTAAACAATAGAGTGTGGTAGTTATAGCTCAGACATGATTAAATCTCACTACAAACAAAATACAAAACCAGCTCTGAGGATTTCCCTGTTTTCAGGTATTGTTTCAAATCAGATTGTTTAAAATTTGGTTAAGTATTTTTCCCCAATAAATCAGGAGACTAAAGTTTAAATTCCACCTGTTATTACTCAGATCTTAATTATCATGGCAATCAGAAAATGAAGACTCAACTTTATTTATTATAAAGTAATTAATTTAATTTAGGAAAAACAGTTTAATTTTGAGCAAAAGAGGGACAAATAAGAAATAAATGGTATCTTTAGGAACTGCTGGTAATGAGAGATGCACCTGGAGTTTCTGCAGGGGTCCCAGATATGCTTCTGGTGATCCCAGACTGTGCTGCAATGGTGACATGCAACAACAGCTCTGCTCTGTTCATCAAGCTCTTCACCAAGGTTTTTGTCTTTGCTAAAGGATGAGAGGTCTTCTGGATCAGGGAATTCACCTCTTGAAAAAACTTCTCCCTAGGATTATGAAAGGGAAGTAAAAGAAGCAAAGTCAATGATGTTTGAATGCTTTCAGAAAGGAAGTGTTACTGTGGGAAAGGTCAGTTAAAGAGGACTTAGGGCATCCATCAACAATGGAGAAAGCAGAAAAAATGGAAGAAATAAACAAGTGATTTGCTAGCAAACACAAGGAATTGTAGCTATTAACATATTTAGCACAAAAGTTTCTAATCATTTCATCAGATACTTTTGGAACTCCCTGGAATTCCCCTGAAGCTGCTCCTCCTCTGAGGCCTAAATGTTCACTAATACTGACCTTAATGCCAGGACCACGTTCTCAAGATCACTCCCATCAAAAGAAACTTCTTTCATTGAACACAGAAGTTCCAGCTCCTTCATCTTGCTCTAAACAAAGAGAAGAAGGATGAAGAGGTTTGAGGGAGCAGAGTGAGGCACAAGCACCCACAGCAGCCCCAGTGCTCACCTCATTGAAGTGATAATCATAGAAAAAGGGGACGTTGTTCTCCAGCTTCCCGTGCATGGCATCATCCACCTCGTTCTGCCACTTCTGCTCCAGCTCAGCCACACTCTGAGAGAGAGACAAAAATCACACTTGTTGCACTTAAGGTGTAGAAGGGAGTTTAAAAGAAGAAATCTGAGTACATTTTGTATTTCTGTGGTGCTAAATTACACCTTTATTCTCAAAAAAAAAGCTTTCTGTTGTTTCAAGCAATTTTCTTTTTACCTGCAGTTGTCTCTCCATGGCATTCAGCTTCTTAAAGGTCTCTCCCATAATTTTACAAAGCAAATCATATTCTTCAGCGTGTTCTTCCTGATATTGGAAATTTATCAGGGACTGGAGGGCATCAACCAAATTCAGATGTTTGATCACACAGGAAACCACCATCTCCTCCATGACTTCTGGCTGGATCACTTCCCTAGGGTTCCAGGGAAAGCCAAACTCATTAATCAGGAGCAAAACTTGGACAATTCATATTCATAAATCATCAGATGCTGCATTCACAAACGAGGTTAAAAACCCAGAGGGAAACCAGGGCTCCTTACTTTATACTGGGTCTAAATTGAGGCCGAGCACGTCCAGAAATTTCCCTGAGCTTGATCATGATTCCTGGGGGCAGCCTAATCCTGGGCAGGTCAAAGTAGTGTCCAACAGGAGGCACGAGCACATCAGAGGGATACGTGAATTCCCTGTCCTCCTCTATGGTGAGAGGCAACGGAGAAGGGCTCGGAGTAAGGGCTGGAGATATGACCCCGTTGGCTTCCACCTGCCACTGGCACCTGCAAAAAGGAGTAAAAACCAATTTAAATGATTGAGAAAGACACTTCAGTCGACGCACTACCAAGACTAAATACTAATATATCAAGCATGGCTTGCACCAAGCATAACCCAGCCCTCATTTTACTCTAAAAACCCCACGGTTTTAGAGAGTATTCCAGTTTTAGGCAACACAAACTGCTGAACACATGACAGGAAAAATGATCCAAAAATCACCTTAAAGCACAGACTTGAGCACAACTACACAAGTCACCTCCCCTCAGAAAAAAACCACTCAGATCTAAACTGATTTTTTTTTTTTTACCTTTGTAAGAGTTTAGATCTTAAGAGCTCTTGACAGGTTTCTTCATCTTTGGTAATTTCTGGCCCATTGTACAAGATCCTCAGCATGGAACAGGCCAGCACAGAGAGGCCCAGGGCCAGGTCAACCAGGAATGGCAAACCTCCTGACACATCCTCTGAGGATTCCTGCAGCAGGAACAGGGAGAGGTTCAAGCAAGCAATCCACCAGGAAATCCTTTCCAGCATATTCAAGATAGGAGATTTTATATATAGTCTTTCATATGTAAGATATAGCTCAATATCAATCTTAACTCTTACACAAAAAATGCTTAAAAATTAACAACAATTTATAAGAACAACTCAAGACAAGAAATAAAGGATTTAAACATTATTTTCCTGAACCAAGAAGGAACAGGTGAAGTTATTTTTGGTTCAGTCATCCAAGTCCTAACTTGTAGTGGGATTCAAGATTCCCTGTGTTCGATCCCAGCATCCCTCCCCTCTCTTCTTCAAGGGCTGGAATCATTATTTCCTCAGGACATCTCCGATTGTTACAAAGAAATCCTGACCTACAAGCAGCAAGGGATGCTGAAGTGGCTTCAGGAGACAGATAAGACACATTTGATAACAGCTGTCTCCATGAATCCCTAAGTGCCAGCCCACCCACATCTCAAACTCAAGGTTTTCACTGCCAACACGTGATTTGTCTCACTGCCCAAACCAGTCACTGCTGGTTTCCATTTCACACTGCCAAGCTGGGAGCACATTTCTGTCGATCTGGAAGGTGTGGCAGGCAGGGGGCAGTGGAAGCGGGGGCTCTCCCCTGGAATTCTCCCCCTGGAATACCTGTGCTCGGACGGTGCAGGCAAAGCCCCACATGGCTTTGTCCGGAGTGTTGTGCTCCCGACCGCTCCGCATTTCAAATGAGAATGTGACTGTGTCTCCTTCCACCTTCAAATATCCACGGCAGGAAGGGGGGGAAAAAAAGAAAATATGTTTAATAATTGAGGCAAACAAACAGGCTTTTCACACAAGTGGTTATTTTATAGATCAATGCTTTTAATGACAGTTATCTGAGTGTTGTTTTTATCTCAAATGAGATATTATGATTTCAGATTTTTTCCTTTTTGCAAAGGTGTCTTTTAGTGGACAACTTAATCTCAATTTTGCTGCTGGCTGACTGCAGTAAAACAAAAAGAATCACCACGGCTGTAAAATCAAAAGGAGAAATTATCAGTGTGTTACTTAGCCTTGATTTTTCACTGTTTGTCTGCAAGAAACCAGGCAATAATTAACAATTCTCTTCCTGAAGGAAGACAGACAAGCTCTTCAATCAGAAGAATGACAACAAATTAATCAAGGAGCTTCCTAAAAGAACAGTATCAAAATCCATGTGTGAAAAATAAACCAAATTCCATTAATTGTGAACAAAGGAATTCTCATCTGAAATTGCTTTCCAGTTTATTACCTCTTGCTTTCTTTTTACAACATGTTTGTGTCATGTAAACAAGCCCAGTTTTAGTGTGGGACAATGTAGCAGCACGAATACATATTAAAGATAAAATCACACTGCACAGAGTGTGAGGGGACACATTGCCAAAGCATTGAAATGCTGAGGTTTCAAGAAGTTTGAGAGATTCTTCTGTCTTAGTTTTACTGCCAGTGAAATCTTAAAACCCAACCCAGAAATGGTTGGAAGTTGTTTATTACATTTGCTGCTTGATATATTTGGGGGTTACTATGAAAAAAAATTGACTTTAGGAGAATCTGCACAGACTGTGCAAGAACTTCTCCTAGGAGGGTGTACTTAGGAGAAGAGCAGTGCCATTAGAGACTCCAGGACTCAAACATCTCCATCAGGAATCCCACTAAGACACAAAACAAACTCCGAGGGAAGCATCACACAGAACACAGAGCCGAGTTTAAAGTTATCCCCCAAGGACACAACAGCTCACTGAGCAGATCTCATCATGGATAACTGTACACTTAAAAGCCTGGAATGCATAGCTGTGAGGGTAAAATGGGCTGGGCATGGTTTCCAAAGGGAATTTTCTATGGGAAATAGGGGTGGATGGTAATACTGTACCTTCACTAAGTCCTTGGGCCACCCCGTTCCTAAGACACTACGGCTGCCATATCCCAGTGTATTGCCTCCATACTCAGCAACCTTCCTACTGTTTGTGCTAGGACCAGCATAGATCACCAACTTCAAAACATAAAATACACTGTTAGACTGTAAGAGAAAAACAAGAAAACCTAATAATAATAATAATACTTAGCACTTCCACCGCGCTTTCGACTCTCGAAGCGCTCCATGCACATGAACCAATCCTCACAGGCTCTGTGAGGGCAGCAGGGTTAAGTATTATTATCCCCATTTTACAGATGGGGAAACTGAGGCACGCAGGGACTCGAGGGGCTCGGGCCCTGCTCACACAGCAGAGGGCAGGAGAAATCCTGGCTGCCAGCCCTGAGCCATGAACAAACTCCTTCCCTGTCAGTGAGGGGCTGGTGCTGCTCCCAGCAAAGCCAAAGTTTTGTCTGTGACTTTGGTGGGAACATGAGGAGCCCGGAGTTTTTTGGGGGAGTTTAACCAGTAATGGGTGACATTAATATTGAAGATAGTCCCATTAGTTATTTATGAGCATCCCAGGGCTTGCTGTATGCCAAAGAATAAACAGCAGCACTTTGCAAGCAGCACAAGCAGCTCTCTGATAATACAAAGTAGATAAGTGCTATTGGTTGTTTTCTTAAAATTAAAGTACTTGTTCCTATTAATCCAAGTAAACAAGCTATTTATCATCAGGGAAAAAGGAACCTCTCCAGCTCTGCCCAGTTTAAACCAACTGTGCTGATCAATGGAGGCAGCTGGATTAAAATTCGGGAAATAAGGAAAACTGAACATGAGTAAAAATGAGAAAAGTCAAACTTGGACAGTCTGAGCTAGCCTGAAATTACTTTTTAAAAAACCAGAATTGATAGAATTCTTGAGGGGAAAAACCAAACCCAAACCACCCCTCAATCCCTGGAGCCTCCCACACTTCTCCCTCCCATGGCAGAACTCCCACTCCATTTCTTGAGGGAATTCCCTCCTGGCAGAGGTGCTGAGCTGGCCCTTGCTTACCTTGTCATAATCATACTGGGAGGAGCATCTGTTGTCAAATCTAAGATACAAACAGCGGGCTCCTGGAATGTGGACAGTTTCCTTAAATTTATAGTTATCCCTGACAGGATGGACTGTCTCCACAGTCTTCCCAGCAGCCCAGGGAGCAGGGATCTTCAAACCAGTCAGGAATCCTGGCTCTTCCTTCTCTTCCAGCATCCTGAAATTAATAATGAGAAATTAGGCCTAAAATACAGCATACAGATTTCTGTTATTCAGACATTAAGATATAAAGTATTTAAAATGACCTCTCAGTACTGATACAGTGACATAAGGAACTGACTCCTGGTTTTAGGCATGACTGTATTGAGGGAATTCATATATTCTATACATTATTATCATTATATAATGATATATACTATTATTCATACATTACATATATTCTTATTCACAAAAATCACATTAACACAAATTCTTTAATATTCCAAATTCACCAATGCTGCAAATAAACATTTTTATTTGATTTGAGCTGTTTGTTTCTGTCTCTAAGCAGGAGCTGGAAAACTTTGAGCTGAGACACAGCATTCAAATGCAGGAGCTAAAAATGTTATTTCTGTCTGTAAATTAAACCATTTAATAGCTTTGCAATGGTTTTAATTCTGTATCTCATGCTGCCAGAGCAATTTACATTTTCTCTTGATGGTCCTCCTTAGCCTAATTTATTGTGAGAGGAACATTTAGAATTAATTCCTAATGCTTGAGGTGAGAGAAAATACCAAAACAAACCATATTCTGTGTAAACAACCTGAAGATATTAATAGTTTAATTCTATATACAGAACAAAATTTGGAACTAATTGCCTTTTGCAAAAGCTTATATAAAACTGAGACAGCCTTAGAGATCATGCCAGCATACCTTTAAAAATTAATTCAAATAAAAACTGCTGCTTTATCCCACAGCAATGGTCAAATGGACATTATAGTTCAGTTTATCCCATGAAAAGACCCAAATGTAAAGAAAATCACCTCTCATCAGGTAACTGCTTCCCTTTCTGCTCTGGAGCACAACTGGGGGAACTGTTCAGTTCTGAGAAAACTGGAGACTGGGTTTTAAGCAGCAGTGCAGTCTGTGGCCCAAAATACACAGTGTTAGGGACATACAAACTGGAAAGCATTTTAAGAGCTCATTATTGAAATAATTAACAATCCTACTATATTTATTGACAATAAATCATTACTGAGCAGCTCCTGGAGCAGTCAAATTTAACGTTCAGCATCAGCAGCTTTGGCAGCTGCTGAGAAACTCTGAACTCTGCTGTGTGGATGAGTCTTTGCAGGAAGCTGAGCAGCATTTTGGAGGCTGCAGGCCCAGGTTTGGCCCTGGGCAGCCCAGGGGTGGCACAGAGCCCGTACCTGGCTGGTGTAAAGGACCAGCTGCACCAGCTGAGGCATCAGGGCATCAGCCATGGTCAGGGTCTGCAGGTTTGGGTGCATCAGGGATGTCAGCAGCACAGGCAGCAGGTGGCCAAGCATGGTGGCCTTTGTGATCTGCTCCAGGCCTTTTAACCTGTAAGGAGAGCCAGAGTTACACAGGAACAGTTGTTTTCACAGAGCAGCACTTCTGCTTTTAGTAATTTCTGTTTTATCTTGTAGCAGCAATTCAAATTTCAGCAGAGAATGTTTGTATTCTATTAACAAAATCCCCAAAACAATCTTGAAACCACTACAATTTCTCCCAAGTGTCAGTGACCTTGAATTGCTGACAATTCTCACTGAACAATCAGAGAGCAGAGACAGTAAATCAACAGTTTAATAATTACTTAGAGAAGGATAAGCTCCCCTGGGCACAGGATGAAAGTCCCCATCAAACACAAATGCACCAGTGTGGATATCAGCTCCCAGCACATGGAGCTCAAAGGACTTGAAAAGAATCTGCAGCTACAAAAATATATTTGAACACGAACTCATCTGAAAATATCACCCAGGAATTGTGGGTTGTCAATAAACACAACTAATCTTGCAGGCACAGAGAAGCAGAAAGTGCAGCCTGAAACACAGCTGGGACAGGGAGCTGTTTGAGGAGAGAAAAGTTCACAGCTTTTGTTTCCATCCCATTCCCAAGGTGTATTTTTAAGAGGAGGGGAGACAGGGAAGGGCAGGTGATGGAATATGTGGGGTATCAAAACAACATCCAAGGCTTGTCATGGATAAATATCTAGTCCAGCTACTAAGGATGTAATAATCAGGAATTTAAAAATAAACAGATTGCTTTAGCTTACAGGAGTATTCCCAGCTAATTACAGTTTATTTCCAGGTATCCCACTCATAAATACCATTATAACTGACTAAGGCCTTCCCAGTTTGAGGTTCCTATAGAAATATCAACCTACAGATGATCAGGACTGACATGGAGAGTGATTCTAAATTCTCCACCAGCTGAGTGCTGAACAATTGCTACAGGAAGAAACAGATCCTGTGCATTCAGAGCTCAAAAATAAAGTGATAAAGAACAATTAATGCTAACTGTGCTTGTACAATAAGCCACAAAGAGCAACAGTTCCCTGTTTCCAAATTAGGATCCTCCCACTTGTCTTACCTTTGCTCCCTGTCAGAAATGTCACTGTTAATTAGTGCTGTAGTAACTTGTTGCAGCATTTCTAAGACTTCATCACATCCAGTCAGAATTTGTGTGGCAAGAGACAAAATGCTGGTCTTGAGTTCCTAAGTTAAAAAAAAGAGTTACAGGATACTTAAATTCTAAGAGAATTCCCCCCAAAAAGGACAACAGAACAAAAAGATGGATTTCCAAATGAAAAGAATGATAATGTGACCTGGCAGGCCTGCAGCAGGAGATTCATCCAAGACTTAAATTTGATTAATGTTAAGCCCCAAAGTGCTGGGAGAAACTAGGTGCATGTTTTACAGGATGCACATCCAGTTTCTAGAGGGAAGGAAGCCCCAAGTCCAGCACAGGAGAGAGCTGAGAGCCAGCCAAGGTACAGGACTGGTGACACAATGTCCTAGCAGGGATGAGGAGCACTGCAGAGAGAGAAACTGAACAATGAACACGGGGTGAATAGTGAGACAAGAAAAATACTCCAATATTTAGCATTTACTCAATGAGCCTGAACAAATCACTTCCACCTGCAGCAGCTCACAAGCACACACAGCCTCAAAGAGCAGCAGAGAAAACCAGCTTAGCAAAATACCAGAAATTCAGAAATCAATTCCATTAGAGAAGAATTATTACCAAAACTACTGTGACCAGACAACCTGCACTCCAGGGCAAACCTGGCTTCTGGGAGCTGGCTGAAGGCAATTCCAGCAGTGTGAAATGCAGTGTTTTAATAAACTTACACCAACCAAAGCCTGTCCTCAAACCTTGTCCTCTAAAAGCTTCCTTGCCACAAACTTTATGATTGAGGTTATTTGTTAAAACTGCAAAGAAGCAGAAGCCAGTAAGGCAAATGAGAAACCCCTTCTCTATTTATTTAAAAATTTTTTTTCAAGGATCACCTGAGTGATTTGGAGAAGAAAAAATGTCTGGGGTAATGTGTCCAGGAAAGGAAATTCCTGTGCCAGGAATCTTACTAGCACATACTAACTAAAATATATTTAAAATCTCATTATATATATATTTAGGAAGGGAAATGTCTGCTCTCACCAATAATAGGGAATGCAAGCTGGAATCCTGACTATAAAATAATTGCAGATTTTACTCTGGACAGTTTTTTCCCTGTTCTCCAGCTCTTTAACTCTATCCAAAGGAAAAGAACCACCAGCAAACAGCAAATGCACTGCAGGACCAAGGTGTCACAGGCACACTGACTGGAGAGAGCCGTACTAGAATAAAACTTGGTGTTTACCTGTACCTTCAATGTCTCTCCCTGCAAGGAGCTGTCACTGTCATCATTGTCATCAGGTTTAATCAAAATAGTGTTACTGAGGAGGTGGTTCTGCACAGCCATCAGGTACCGCAAGCACGAGGACGCAGCCTTGAACACAAATAAGTAAAACTTTGCATTATCCAAACCCTTGAGTCAGGCAAGCCTCAGACTTGGAAGTTGGAGAGAAGAAAAAAAGGTTGAGGAAGAAAAAAAAGCAAGAGCAAAGAAATAATTTTATACATTTAAGAACACAAACCGGTTGCAAAACACTAGATTTTGTGAAATAACTCACAGAAATATAAAGAGGCAGCAAAACTTGGTGTAGGTTTGGAAAATCATAGCAATATTCAGGAAGTATAAGGATTAATTAATTCTTAAAAGATCATGCCACTAGAAGGGTAAATGTAATTCACACTCCTGAAGGTGATGGTTCCATGCCACTCCTCCTTTCCCACCCTCCTGCAGCACCAGGCCAGGACTTCCTATCCCTTCCCAGTGTTTTTGTGAAAGCTCAACCTGCCTTTCTCAGGGAGCTGATCCTGCTGAAAACACCTGCCCATTCTTTTACCATCAAATGTCAGCTTTCACTCATTTCTGTCTCTCACTGATAATTCTTCCAGCCTGTATGAACTGTAACACACAACTGCGTGTTTGATTTTTTTAAGCTGCTGCAAAGCTTTGAATACTGAGATCCACAAACTTCCCTTAAAGTAAACAGGAACCAGAGCAACTAGAAAATAAATCCATGTATAAACGTGTTCCAGCATTACTAAATGATTTAAATGATTTACTTTGCTGTGAGAAGTTATTCTTTTCTTCCCTGCACAGAACAAACAGAAGACATTTTTCTCCTGGACTTGTTAAGACACAAGTATAAAAGTTTCACCTCCATGTACTCAGTGAAGAGAATGAATTCAAGGAGGAAAAGAAGCCAAAGGTAGAGCTGCTTCTATCAAAACACATTTTACTTACAGGCACAGTTGAAAGAAGCCTTTGAAAGTCATCTTTAGATACAGTTTGGCACTTGGTGATTAAGACACAAGATTCTCGGACAACAATCTTGAGGATGTAGTGCAAGAGCTCATCATTGAGTCTTCAAGAGAGGCAAGAAAGGTGGGAAATGTTAATCATTAATTAACTGTGCATTTTGTACACTCTGCAAGCTGGATGCCTGATTATGGGAAACCCAAATTCAGACACAAAAAACCCCCAGGCCTGAAATGTTTAACAAGTGCAACAGATTTCCAGGGGTTTGCTGCACTGTGCTGATGTAAATCTGAGGTTTCTTATGGCTCCTATAAAAGACTCCTCCCAACTTGAACAGATATTTGAGACTGGCAGTTTTACTGCTGGTGAGTCACCTATGACATGCAGACAAATGCCATAAAATCCTGTTTATGAAATTATCATTCACATTTACCATGAACATGGCAAGGAACAAGGAATCCCAAACCCAGTCTGTGTACAGAAGCCTCCAAAGTTTGCCCTAAAACATCAAATCTCTCCCTCATCCTAATGAAATCTCCTCCCAACCAGACACAAACAACATTCAGGTCACACTGCAGGAACACTATGAGCCATTCCAGCAGAAGTTCCTGCAAGTTCACCTCAAGCAAGTAACAGAAAAATACCCTATAAATGGGGAGGCTTTTTACCTATAATGATCATCATCTTCACTTCCAAATCTGTTGTTCTGCAGCTGCTCAGCTAAATTAGTCAGGATAACATCCCGGAGCTGGGAGAGGCCACTGTTCCTCTCTCCTAAAAAGGAAATAAACAACTTTTGCAAAGCAGCATTTTACAGAATCGATTTTATTTCCCCTGACACCTTGTTTAACACAGATCACAGCTCAGGAATGGCTGCATTCCCAGGGTAACCAGAGCTGCTGTCCCAGACTGGGAGCACTTTTCCTGCCCATGGCACTGTTGGAAATTCCCAACATGTTCCTGTGAAGTAACAAATTACTGAGCATCAGCTGCTTCCAAGCCCAGATTCCCATTTTCCTGGTGAACTCAAGGACATTATTCTCCCCCTTCACTGAGGTCTAACATTTCCTCTGATTACTGGGTACTTGCAAATATTCCTTTTCTCCACCTGACCTATCCTTGGCCATGCAGCCACTCAGAAGTTGAAGCATTCCGTAATTTCCTAGAAAAGCATGGATTTAAAGCAGAGTAGTGCCCAATATCCCAAATTGTTCTCCCTCTAAGCTTGAGCTGTATTTGATTTTTTGTTCTCAGAAAAACCCCACTCTCATCTGGCAATAAGACATTCTCACCTTCAGTTAAGACCAATTTCAATAAATTATTGATTTCTGCTTCTCCAGGATACAGGATATTTAAACCAGAGCTAAGGAAAAAATAAAACCATGCATTACTTGATGGATTTAGAAGTGAACAAAACCATTTCAATGGGCATGTGACAAATGGCACCACGGACTCAGCATCTGATGGAACATTCACAATGACTGTAAAGGCTTAGAAGAGCATCCTCCAGATTTTAACATCAATATTAGCAAATAAGCAGCTCTTTTCTCCAGGAATCTTTTGTAATCAACTATATTTTATTGGTTAGGTCCCAAAGCTTCTCCAAGAGCTATTTGCTTCCCTCTGGAAAACTCCCCATTTATCACTTGCACACAGGGCAACACAATCAGTTCGTTAAGAAACAGATGTCATGAAAAATGATGATGGCTCAGAGAAAAACTCCAAAAACTCTGATGATGGGGTAAGAGCTGAGGCTTCTCTGTGATCAGAACAATGGGAAATACAAATGTAATAATCAAAAAATCAATCACTAATGCTACAGTTTTGTACTCCTTGAAGACTGGCTGTATGGAGGTGTTCTTTAAGGTACAGAGAAGCTTCTGGAAGGAGCATTTCAGGAACACCCCAGCTCTGCAGAAACATTCCAGGTGGAGATTGTTCCCCTCTAATTTGTATGAACTTTGTCCTTTCTATGTGAATTCCCCCATCAAGATCACAATCACTTCAAAAGAGCACTTCATGCCTGTCTGAAGCATTGAAATCATTATGCAACTTTGCCATTTCCTTTCCCTTCTCTTCTTCAGTAACACTCTCACAGAAAAGAAAACTGGGATGTTTTTCAGCTTCACACTGAGAGCACAGATTATTGCAGCTTCCTTCCCTCTGGCTCATGCTGATCCACTCTGATAGAAACCTCAGGAAAAGTTATCACACACTGCCAGCTACCTCTGAGGGTTCCATTGGCATCAGAATCCCCCAAGGAGAAAACAGGAGGAAGGAAACATCACCCAATCCCCACCTTGGAGCTGTTTAACAACACTGGAACACACAGGGTTAATAAAAATGACCATGCAGGGGACAGGAGACACTTTTCCCTGTCAGGAAGCAGGTCCCTGAAAATGCCAGGTAATCCTCCTGAGCTCTTCACTCAGAGTTGCACAGAGCCCCAGCAATTTGGAATGTTGTGATTCACACCAAGAAAACGCAGGTTGATCTTCAAAGGATTTTGTTCTCAACCCCTGGAGCACTTCCCACTGGAACAGGTTCCATTTGTCCTTGGCACTCTGGAGCCAGCATTCCTTGGCCCTGAGGTTTCCAGTATCTCCTTTTCAGGAGATACAACCACACTTCTTTTTTTTCCTGGGCCTTCAGTCTCAGAGCATTCCTCAAGTATTATTAATCCCTCCAGTATTATTAATTCTGCTTTTCCTGATGTTCCTTTTCTTCAGGAGAACTCCAGTGTTGTCACTTATAACACTGAAGTAAGAGCTGCCAACACCAGCTTTGCCTTTTCCTGAACACCACAGCAGCTAAATAAGGAACTCATTCAAGAAAGCTGCTTTATTTTATAATAAACATTAAAAAAAAAGATCCTTAAGAAAGCCAAGAAAAAGGCAACAAATTAAAAGTATGGAAAGTAATTACTACCTGTTATTTCATCAAGATGAACACGTATTTCTCTTCTTCCAAAAACAAACTGTAATCATTTTATCATGTCTTAACATGATAATCATCACACTAAACATGATAATCATCACACTAAATTTTCTCATATTAAAATTAAACTGAATACAATTTGAATGTTTATTTGTCACTACATTTCAAGCAAACTAAAATCTATGTTAAGTTGAACTTGATAAAACAGGTATTCACCTAATAGCCAGACAAACTTCCTTCTGGATTTCAGAGCAGATCTGATCCCTTGGGGCCATCAATAACTGCCACAGTAACAGGCCAGACCTTCTGACAATATCTCTGTTCCTTTCAGTTTGGGGGCTGAAGAAAAATTTAAAAACCACCTAAGAAAAATTAAACACAACAATATTAATATTAAAAATATAAACATTACTTACATTAACTTATTTTCTGCAGTCAGTTTCTTGAACTATTTGTGTGGGTCTAGAAATCTGAGAGTCAGAATCTGATTTTGAATCAAAAAATAGGGGAAAAAAACAGAAAGAAAGAACCTCTCTGGGGTTTATTTTAATCTGTAAAGATAGAGATTATATTTAAATTAGAGCTCTTGTATGAGTATATAAAATGTTGCAAAGCCACTGCTAGATCAACCTCCATTACATGGATTCCAATGGAGAAAAAAAAAATTAAATAAAAATGAAACCAGTGGTTGCCTGTACTCCAAAGCAAGTTTTTAATCTTTCCAGGTGAATTTTGAAGTCCACTTAAGGTTCTGTACCTGGAAGACAACGAGGATGCAGCGGATGATGCAGGTGTCTCCATTGACCATGGCCTTCTCCATAATGTCACAGATGCTGCTCAGGTGATGGGCTTCAATGGGATGCTGCTTGCCCAAAAAATTGCTGATGGGAAGGTTGTTGCTGGCTGCCAGGAGGTTGAGTTGGTGGATGCACATGGCACCAACATGGTGCAGTAACTGGTTAATGACCTCATTTGTGGTTGTTGCATCCCCTGGAAGGAGAAGAGTTCAAATGCTGTCTATAAACACGGACTGGATCATCAGCCTTTGCTTTTAAATACAATAAATCTACTTCAAGGCACAAAAGGATTACCCAAAACACCTTTTTAATGTGCTGAAGGCAGCAAGAACCTGGCATCTTCCACACATCTCACTTTGTGTTTTTCTCTCTCTTAAACCAAAGCTAAACCATGACCAATATTTACAACTCTTTTCAGGAATGAATTCAGCTTTTCAGAAAGGCAGTTTGTGTCTGTTTATTCTCTGTCACTCCTCTGTTTCACTTCCCCTTTGTACAAAGTGCTGACTTGTGGGTTCCCCTCACCTTTGGGCTCTGCGATGACGTGACTCACTCCCAGCCTCTGGCACACACAGTGGAATGCCTGGTTCCCAGGATTGCACCACTGATCAATATAATCATTGGAGCACGTCCAGATCATGTTATTCATTGTATCATAACAGGCACCTGAGAGAAGGAAAACATTTCACACATCCATTAGTAGAAAACCAGAGTGAAGCTCTTTATAGCTGATGTAAACGCAAACTATTTGCTTTAAAAGTTTATAAAATTTCACCATGGACATGCAACCCCACCCACTGCAGAGCTGCTGACAGCAAATTCAAAGCCAGATGGATTATTTAGGATCTGAGGGGCTGCAATATTCCTTACCAAGCCCTGGCACCAGAGCCCCCCGTCCGAGCGAGCTGCCCGCAGCATCGATGAGATCTGCCCTGCTGGTGAACTGCCCGTCCGAGATGTTGAACACCAGGCTGGAGGCAAGAACTACACAGAAACACAGCTCCAATCAATTCCTGAGAAGTTTATTGCATTTCACACAGCCAAGGACTCCCAGTCTGCCACAAATGGCTCTGACTTACTTTTTAAGGAGGACAAAGCGCTGGTGCCCCCGAAGAGCGAGCGCGTGGCCGAGCTGCCCGAGCCCCCCGGGGGAGGCACCAGCATCACCAGGTACGTCCCACACGTGTAGATTGGGGTCTTCCTCAGCATCTTCAGGGGCAGCCCACAGCTCGTGTTGGCAGCTGCAAGGTGCACCAGAGAAAGGTCACAAACTGCATTTCAGCAGAACAAGGCAGAGCTCTGCTCAGGGCTTCAAAGGAATCAATATTTAGAAGCTGTGTTAAGAAGTTTCTACAGAACTCCAGAATGGTTTGGGTTGGAAGGGAGCTTCAGGATCATCCCATTCCAACCTCGTGGACAGGGACACTTTCCATGAGACCAGGTTGCTCAGAGCTCCATAAACCTGTCCCTGAGCACTTCCAGGGATGGGGCATCCATGACTTCTCTGTGGAGGGACGGCCTCCCAACCCCACACATTCAGCATCAATCCCCACAAGGCTACAGAGAGTTTCATGGGTTATTCAACCAAAGAAAACAACTTCAAAATGAAATAAAGAAAGAATTAGGTATTACCAAAACTATTAAGAATTGCATGGTGATAATTACATTGAAAGCACCTGGAGTCAAATGATCTCACATTGAGAGATCTCTTGAGATTCACTATGCATTTACTATTTTAAGTTCTCCTGCTCCTCATGAAACGTAGACAGCCCAAATGATCTCCCTCCTGCAACAGCTGATCAACACTTTTTGAGTGCTGACTCAAGAATTAGCCAGGAATAGCCACTTACTCTCCTTTTTCTGTAGCACTTGAGTTGTTAAATGGCAAAACACAACCTTTAAAATAGCTCTCCAAGCTAACTTCTTGCCAAATTCCCTGGAAGCAGAGCTATTTCATGTATAATTTATTTTTATGGAAATACTTTTGATTGTTTCAAATTGAAGAAAGAAAACTCATGTACTTGTGAAGGAAGAAGAGAAATAATTCAAGATAAACTGAATAAAATCTTAAGACAAATCTCAGAAAGCTCCAGATCATCCTGCAAGCCATCAGTGCAGTTCATTCAAGATTCCCTCATTAACTTGGGTTGTTTCCATAAAAGAATACTCAAACATTGTGCAGATGACCTCAAAAAAGTGCGAAACCACCTCAGATTTGTAATATTCCAGTGACTTGTGAAGCAATAATTCCATTTGCTAACCTGCAGGCCATTTTTACACACAAATTAGAAGCCCAGTTGAGCTGCCAGCAGAGAAATGAAATTATCAGATTCCCCAAACTAGTTCAATAATGGAATTGGAAAAGGGTGCTACAAGCATTCTTCCCATTTTCCATTCCCACATCTTCCTCACAATCCTAATTTAGCAAAGGGACTGATAATTCCAGCATTAAGCAATTGTGGATCTTATAAAATCCGTATTTGGGGGAATAAAGACAAAAACCACACACATTGGTTTTTTTAAAACCTAAAAGGTCAGTAATAACCAGGATGGATGCTGTGTGTGTTAAGAAACAAGAAGTAAAGCATTTCTGACCTGCCTGGTCCTCCTTGAGGGTGTTGGAGATGGTGGAGCCCGTGAGAGCAGCGAGGGTGGCCGAGGGGGAGGCGCGGTACCGGGACAGGCGGCTCAGCAGCATCTCATTGATGCTCTTGGCAGATTCCCCCTCTTTCCTCATCAGGATAATTCTTTCCTGCAGAGGATTTGCTATACAAATGCCATTTTCTACCTAGTAAAATGGGGGGGAAAAAAATATTTTAGATGTTGAAATCCATAGGTGAGAGATCACCTGAAGTGAGCTGGAAAATGAACCACCACGATATATCAGGAAGGGATACAAAGTGAAACTTTGCTGACAGAAGTTCTTGCAAAAACAAAGTTCTGAAAGCAAGGCAGGAGTATTTTCTTGTTTGTGACTTGGTGGTTCAATAGAATAATTATATTAGATATAAGGTAATAAAAGATATCTAATATCTTTGAGATATTTAATAGGATATCTTCTATTTATGCCTGTTCCTAAAGACAGAACTGCTTGTCAGAAACTTGAGTTTATTTAGGAAACTCTGCTTAAAAATATATAATCCTCTTGTATTTTCTTAGTGGTGTTTCACTTGCAAATCATTTGGCTCTGGATCATTTTTCCAGCCAAAAAGTGTGAGCAATGATTTCCTCAGCCCATGATGTTCAGGGATGTTTTACTGCAGAATGCATCTCTTAATGAAGATGTGATTTAGAGCGTTAGGGATTTTCCATGAGTTGTACTACTACAGCCTCCCAATTCCAGCTCCACCATCCCACTCCATCCTCCTCTGCTGAGCAGAAATACAGACATTAAAAAATACATTTTATGCTACAAGAGAATTCATATTGCTAAATATAATAATCCTCTGGAGATGGAATTGGACAGTTCACCTTCTGTTCTGTACAGTTACTTCACATAAATCCATTCAGATCACACCCATAAATATCCAAACTTAATATGTCAATTAGAAAATGCTGTTTATTAATTAAACTGGGTTATGCTACCAACATCAGGCATAGAAAACACGTGAATTGCTTACTATAATTTCAAAAATATCCATAAAGACAGAGTGGCCTTTGGGGGTTTTTTCGTTGAGGCTTGCAGGAGACCAAATCCAGTAGAAAAAGGTGCCATCTGAAGAAAGATGCACGGTGGTCATAGTGCTGCCAACTGGGAAGTGATTTACTGGCATTGGGATTATCTGACATACCTATGAGACAGAGAGCATCTTAACAGGTCTGATTTTGCAGTTTGGCCTTAGAAGTATGAACAGTATGAAAAATAAATAGAGATCAAATGCAGTTAGTGCAGAAGAGGCTTAATAATGGACTTAGTAGCAGGATTACATTGATTTATTACCAACAGCTATTCTGTGATATTTGCCAAATATCTAAACTAGCTCATATATCTCCAATTTAACCGATCTAAAAATAAAAGGATCATCTCCTATCTAATGATGGAGAACAAACCCACAGTCCCACAAGGAAAATACACATCCTATTGAGTCACCTACTTTTGGCAACTTCTCTCAAACATTGCTTGAAACTTGAGAAGAAAAGGGGACTCTAAACATTCTCAGTTTCAGGAAACATACTGGACATAAATGTGTATATCCATCCCAAAAACCACAGCAGGAAAAACCCCAAAGTAAACAAACAACCCCAGTTTTACAAAGGGCAACAGTTGTTTATCTACAGATCACAACAAGATCTGAAACACCTGGATTTTGGGACAGTGGAAGAACAAAGAGCTGTTCAGGAAGAACACGTTCTTGATTTAAATCAAAGTCCTTTTTGCTATCGTTTGATTGCTTTAAGATGTGACCACACTGGAACCATGGAATATCCCATGGAATGGACCCACCAGGATCATGAGTCCAACTCTGGCCCTGCACAGACACCCCACCAACCCCACCCTGTCCATCCCTGGCAGCGCTGCCCAAACTCCCCTGGAGCTGTGGCAGCCTCGGGGCCGTGCCCATTCCCTGGGGAGCCCGGGCAGTGCCAGCACCCTCTGGGGGAAGAACCTTTGCCTGAGATCCAACCCAAACCTCCCTGACACAGCTCCAGCCGTTCCCTGGGTCCTGCCCCTGCTCCCAGAGCAGAGACCGGAGCTGCCCCTCAGGAGGAAGCTGTGGATTGGGATGAGCTCTCCCCTCAGTCTCCTCCAGGCTGAGCAAGCTCTATCAGTACCCCATAATATAAAACAGTGTAATTACAGATAAATACATATATATGTAAAAAAGACACACTGAATCAGTAACATCTCTACCACAACTCACACATTCGCCACACACTCACTTCAAGGCGGGGTTAGAAAAACGCAGTTTCACAAAGTAAGAAACTTCAAGGATAAAACTAACTAAAGCTAAACTGCGTGTGATTGATTCAGCCCGTTTTGTTCCTGCCCCAGAACCCTGTTCCCTTTACCTGCAGGGTATGTTGATCCACGAGCTGGAACAGGTAGTGGGGTTTGCTATCAAAGGACACGGGCCGATGGAGGAGTTTGCCGTTGCCAAAAGCCACCCAGCCCGTCTCCAGCTCCTCGTTCCGGCAGTACACAAACCCCCTGCAAAAAACCCACCAGCATATTCAAACTCCTTCAACCCTGCCCCGTTTCTCTGGTTTTTTTCAAATAAAACTTTGCAACCACAGTGTTGAACTTTGACTGAACTTATACTCAAGTCAGCAATTTTTATTGTGAAAGGCTTTAAGCGTAAAAAGCCTCGTGGCTTTCAAGCAATGAAGAAGCAAGGAGGTACAGTGAGTCACAGCTGCACTAATTACTTAATGAATGACATAATTAGCAAACAAACACTCACATACTCAGCTATAAATGAAAAGTCACAGAACTGGTCTGTATTATATCCCTCTCAGCAAAGAATCAACCAACTTACTAGACATTAAAAAATAAAATTCAATTTAAAATTCTGCCACCGTGGAGGTTGAATTAATGGCCTCCAGAGGTGTCTTCCAACCTCAATTATTCTTTAATTTTAGAAAAAACACACTCAAGAAGAATTTCAGATGAGAAAACCAACACATTAAAATAGCATTTAATGAAAATTCACAATAGTATGGAATCACAGACTGGTTTGGGTTGGGAGGGACCTTAGAGATCATCTCCTTCCAAGCTCCATATGGCTCCACTCTTGCTCCTCCCAACATCTGAGAGAAGTTTTCCCAAACTTTTTGGGTTTAAGCAGCTCTGCAGAACAGCCAATACCAAACTGCCCCTCACCTCAGAGTTCCATGCAGCCCTGATCCCAGTTTGCTTATCCCTCTGCCCACGGAATTGGTCGTGTACAGGTAGAGCCCATCAGCTGCAAGGCACCGGCCCAGGTCTGCATCTGCAGCAGGAGCAAGGACAGACAGAGACCCCCTCTGTAAGATTCCAGCTGGGAATTCTTACACCCCGTGGAAACCAGCACATGCTCGTGACAGGTCACTACCAATGCTTTTTTTAACACTAAATTTACTATTTGGTGCTCTAAGAGCTGCTGCAACACTGGCACAGCCCAAGAGACCCAGTGGTTTCTTCACATCTCCTTCAAGCCTTAGAGGTGCCCAGATGGCCTCACGCAGTGTGAGAGGGAAGAAGAATCTAATACTGAGCCTTGATCTCATTTCTGCCACAACTCTGTGATTCTCCTAAAGCTGCTCGGCAGATCCTTCCAACTCTAAATACTTAAATTAAGACAAAATGTATTTTAAACACAGCAGTAATTGTTAATAAACAAGATGGGACACACAAGTCTGGTCAATCTGTTGAAGTTCACAGGATCTGGACACTCAGCTGGGGAAGGAAAAAATTCTAAACACCCAAAAAGAGATGTCTCCAATAAATCTGCAGGTAGCCTAAAATGACAACTCAGATTTTTAAATTCCTGCAGATTGCATTAAACTCAATCATTGCAGTCATCAAAGTTTGAACTAGTATTTCTAAAACCATGTAAATTCTTATTAATTGCAAAAATAGTAAGCAAACAAAGCAGTAAAAACTGAGAATTAATTCAGGGAAAGAAATACAAAAGAAAGCATTAAAAAAAGTACTTCAAAACCACCTGGGCAGAAACAAAAGCAGAGTAGGGAAGAGGGAAAAAAAACCAATGAACTTGTAGTTCTAAAAATAAACTTGCTGTGCCACTGATAGCTGGCTATTGAATACAGGGATACTGCATGGGGCAGTGATTACACTCACTGAGGGCCTAACGAGGGGATAATATCCAAACTCTGTCTGACCCCTCTGAAAAACTCCCACTGGAGTCAGGAAGGGTCACTGGATCAACTGCTTTGAACTGTTTCCTATAACCTCACAGTTTAAACCAGCAGCTGCTCTTCAGCAATCAAAAAGCAACATTTTCTGAGCCCCAACACTAAAGCTTTACATTCATCTTTAAACAACTATCAGCACTAAAAGCATCCTGTCCTCCCCTGCTAACAGTGACAGGGATGAAATAATTCACCTTTATTTTCACTGCTGGCACCAGTGTTGGCATCAGGGGCAGGTAACATGTCCTCAAAGCCCCAGGACACGATGTGCTTCCCTCCAAGCAGGCAGGAGGGGGATCCAGGGCCTCCCTCCAAAAGCAACAACCTTTAAGCAGAAAATAAAACAAAATTTCATAAAGAACAGTGGTAGCAAAAAGGAGCTAAATTAAAAGTTAAGACACAGCCATATTTGAAGTAATTATTCTGTCAGAGTTCATAAGCCACTTAAAGGAATCACCAATATTTAATGAAAAACTAAAACCATAATACCCAAACCCCAATCAGTCAATGCTTTTAGATTTGATTTTCTAATGTCTTCTGCACATGACTAAATCTCAGTCTTTCCTAAAGCTTCCAGTAACTTTAAAGACTTTTTAATCACTTTTAAAGACATTTCTCCCTGCATGGACTTAACATATTTTCAGAGCTGCTGGAAAAGTTTGCAAGGAGAAAAGTCACTACAAACCTGTAGAGAACATCAGCCACAGGCAGGGACCCCAGCTCAGTCTGTTTCTGTAATAGATGCACTGTATGAACAAAGGTTTTCAGCGACCCTCTAAAAGGACAAGAAAAACATGAATTAAAGATGTCTATTGAAGCCAAACTGATCACACACAACAGCAGCCATGGAGAACACCCAGAACCACAACAAGAGAACAGCCAAGATATGTCATCAGCTTCTTTTCTAATTGGCATCTCTTTCCTGGAGGATGTTCATTCTTTGGGGAGGAAGGGGAAGGAGGAAGAGAGGGGGACAGAGAGGCAGAATGCTGGGGAACCTCTGGCCTAAATTCCACCACCTTTTTTTGGAAGAGGCTGAAGGCCCAGGCAGGGAAGGGAGAGCACCAGCCACAGGCTGGGTCATCAGCAACAGGCTCATAAAAGCAATCCAGGCACCTGATAAAACATCTCAATGCTGCTCCTGAGACAGCTCTTTCAGGATTCCTTGGAGCTGATTAATCACATTTAGATCTCCAGTGCAACCTGTGGATCTTCCTGGGTTGAGCCTAAGTGTGAGCAAGGGCTGCTGCACTCCCACCTAGAGATGCCTTTCCTGACTCAAATAGGAAAGACCAAACTCAACTATTTCTTATCAAGATTCTGATTATTTTTCACAGAATCATGGAATATCCCGAGTTTGAAGGGACCCCAGGGATCATCATCCAACTCCAGGCCCTGCACAGACACCCCAACAACCCCACCCTGGGCATCCCTGAGAGCATTGTCCAAACTCCCCTGGAGCTGTGGCAGCCTCGGGGCCGTGCCCATTCCCTGGGGAGCCTGGGCAGTGCCCAGCACCCTCTGGGGGAAGAACCTTTCCCTGAGATCCAACCCAAACCTCCCTGACACAGCTCCACCCATTCCCTGGGGTCCTGCCACTGCTCCCAGAGAGCAGAGTTCAGAGCTGCCCCTCCTCAGGAAGTTGTGGATTGGGATGAGGTCTCCCCTCACAACCCCAAATTTGGAAGATCCAGGTGTCTTTCAAAATCTGTATTTTACAGTTTCTGTTTTAAAGGTCAGGGCCATTTTCTAGATGACCTGCCAGCTTTACATACAGGCATTACAGCCCAGCTAAGTAGGAGAACTGGCCTTGTCTTAGGTCAATTATGAGCCAATTTCTTCACAAACAGGAGTGATCAGCTACAGAGATCCTTGCCCTGCACTCTGCTGAATCCAACCTTTTGCTGCCACATGTGGTTAGTCAGCTCCCAAACCTTCCTCCTCCACACCCCAATCCCTGTTTTCTCCAGTGACATCTTCAGCTCTTTGCTTTCACTGATAAACCTCAGCCCAGAGAAAATTGACACCGAACACATTAAAGCACCTCAATTAATTATTTAAAGCAATATTTACCCTGTTTTATTTTTAGCAATAAGAAGCACCCAAGATTGCAACTATGAATGTCAATAATAGTCTCATTTTGAAGGCTTTTTCTTCAACACATGACTTAGTTATTTAAAGGAAAAGTGTGAGGCTTTCAGAGGTGAACAAAGCACAATGGGATATTTCAACTCTTTAAGCAATGCAAGACAGACTTGCAAAGAAAATAAAAGATCAACCTGAAGTTCAAAAGCTCTACTTGAAATTTAGCTCAGCTGCAACATAACATCCCATATTTCCTGCAAATTGACATCTGGGAAAAAAAGAAATGAGATTGTGTTTATCAAATCCAATTTCTCTGAGCTATGTTCAAGTACATTGCCTTTCAGATAAGGCAGTTGTCAGGACAGAATAATTTGCCACATACTATAAATTTCTCATTGACTTCATTAAAACAAGTGCACTAGAAATTAAGTGGGTTTCATTTGAATAAACCTTTTCCTAAAGCAAATCATGCCATATCCTGGTAACTCCAACACCTTAAATCAGAGTTAAATTTCACAGACAAGGCTGCAACCAGAAGAAACATTTAAGCCAACATTTCCAAAAGGCTCCTTGTGACTTTAAAGCCACATCCATGGGGCTTTGCAGAGGTTTTGTATTTCCTCCCCCTCTCCCCAAGCCCCATCCTCTACAAAAAGTAGGTTTTGATTAAAAGCAATTTTGGCAAATTTGTTCTCAATCACCTGATGCCAGACCCATGCAGGACAAGGGGGTAGTTTAACCTACAATGGTTGAACTCCTGACTGGCAACAAAATGAAAAAATACCTCCAGACACTTGAGAGACAACACTGAAATCAAATCTGAAATGAACTGTCCCAAAACCTGGCAGTTCCACCTTCTCCAGCCAAAGAAAGGTGCACAAAGGGGCAGGACAAAGGGAAAAGGAGACAACTTTTCTCCCTGATAAACACATTTGGAAGCATTCCTAGAGCAGCTCACTGCAGTAGAAGCAGCAATATGCACGAGGCATTGCTAACCCAGATCCTTCTGCATATGCTAAACACATGCAAAAAATAAATGCTTAGCAGTTTCACCCTTTCCAACCCAATATTTAAATATCAGAAAGAGAAAGGCTGGTGCAAGGTAAAAATAAGTATCACCAGTGCAGTCACATCCTTTTTGACTTGTTTCAAAGGAAACAGACTACCAACATCAACCACAGCAGTGTCAAGGGGTGCTGGAGTCACCATCCTGGAAGGGTTCAAAAACCATGGATGTGGAGTTTGGGGATATGGTTAATGGTGAATAATGGCTGGACTTTGCCAAAGCTCCTTAATTCTATTTTGCCAGTAAACTTCTGTGTACTTGTGACCTCTTGAGAAGATCTGGTTGGGATTTCTCCTTGCGCCAAACTAAAGCAACCTCAGTTTAACCCTTGAATTTAAGTATTCCAGGGTGTTACATCCAACCTCAACAATTCCACGATTCTCCGTTATTTCAGCACAGCTCCCTTACCTTGCACAAGCCAAGGCAACCAGGGCAGCAGCAGCATTTTCCTTCTGCTTGTAGGGGATGTGCTGGCCAGAGGGCGCCGTGTCCTCGAGCCAGGAGCAGAGCAGGGACTCGATCCCGTTGAGGCAGTCGGCCGGCTCCTTGGTCAGGCTCAGGGGCTGGCAGTCCCGAAGGCAGTTCAGCAGCACCTCGGCGGTGATGTTACACAGGGAAGGGTCTGTTCTGCTCTGGGACTGGATCAGCGGGAACACCAGCAGCAGCCCCATGCGGGAGGTGAAGGGAGCCTGCTCCGGCTGCTGCAGCAAGCCCTGGCGTTTGAGCAGGGCCAGGGCCTCCTCGTCCCCCGAGCCCTCGCGGTCGTGCTGCTCCTCCAGGGCCAGCTGGCGCTGGGCGTTCCAGAGGCCGCGCAGGGCGTTGAGCCGGTACTCCAGGAGCCGCGCGTACGCGTTGCTCTGGTTCCCGCACACCGAGCGCAAGCGCTCCGCCAGCTCCGTCGGGTTCTTGGTCTCGAAGGTCAGGATCTGGAAAGGGAAAAGTGGGTGTTTATAGAGGTTTTAAGGAAGGGGGGGGGGGAAAGAAAAAAAATCCCATATGGCTGTGGTGGGATTTTTTAGATCAGCTGTTCTCTAGAACAGATGGGGGATATTATTTTTAATTTCTGGGAATGAACAAAGCTACACCGGAGGCCAAAGAACAGGCGAGTGGTGGTGTGGCCATCTCGGGATGAGGAGTGATGGCCATAAAATAGAACACATGGAATTCCAGCTCAGCATGAGGAAGAACATCGATCCATGGAGGGTGGCAGAGCACTGGGACAGCTGCCCAGGGAGGGTGTGGAGTCTCCCTCTCTGGACATGTCCCCATGTCACCTCCTCCAGGTGACCCTGCCTTGGCACAGGGTTGGACTGGGGATCTCCAGAGGTCCCTTCCCACCCCATTATTGAGGGATTCTATGAGCCTGTTATTGCTGAGTCAGCATCCTCACAGAACCCAGGCTTCGGGGTTGCTGAGGGGGATTTTCAAGCTTTCAATAACCAACAACAATAACACAGATTGTAAAGAAAAATACACACACAATAGAGCAGCTTGGAAAATAAACATTCCCCTCCTCTGGAGCTTCTTTCTGTAATCGAGGCAATTTTGCTAAAAACTTCAAAAGAACTGCGAGGTTGGAGGGTCCCAGGGGTTTAGAGCCCTTCTATGAAAACTAATAGGTCACTAATATTGTGTAATAAGAACGTGCTTGTTCTAGTTTTGGAGCTCTTCAAATAAACAAACAAACCAACCAGTTCTCTCCAATTCACCAAGAGTTCTGCTACACTCTCTCCCTCCCCTGCTTTTTTCCATCCTCAATTTTATCATCTTGCACTTAGCTACACCTTTCTCAAAATACTTCCAGTTGCTACCATAGCTTAAAACCCTAAAATTCTCCTCCTCATCATTTCAGACAGAAGAAAGAGGCTTTTTTGGCACTTCTAAATAAAACTGGAGACTAAGTTGGAACAACAGAAAACAAGTAAACCATGAGACAAAAACGTATTTATGGTTTAGCCTAGCCTGGGACTGGAAAACTCAGAATTTTAAGTAATTTACAGCCAACTTTTCTGCCTCCAGCAAACAACAACAGAGGAGATCAGCAAAGTCACTTAAACTGTGGCAAACTCGAGGAAAGCCATGAGCCAAGCATTTTCTGATACTCTGGATCCAGTGTCCAAAGGGATTCAATATCCAAAGGGCTTCTGGCCACATTCCAAAGTGCCTCATCTCATCCACCCTCAAACACAATCTTTGGCCCATCTTTATGCTGTAAAACTGTCCTTCTCTCATTTAATAAATAAACATAGATGTGGGAAGGGCAACGTGAGAGACAAAGCTGCCATGGGTAATGGCATCCAGGGCAGTTTGTTTTGTGGGGTTTTTTAATTGCAGGCAGCAGTCATAGAGATCATGAAATAAATGTTTCTGGCTAATTGCAGGCTCCTGAACAGCTTGTTAAAATGCTGCAGGACAAATCACATCTGCCAGTGCCACACAGCCCCTGACTAAAGGCAAGGAAACAGCTTTGCAGCAGGACATTTACCACTAGAGCCAGGAAAAGTTCACTCCAAAGGAATTCACATTGTAATTACACTTGAATGGATGTTGTATTGAGCTCCTTATACCTAATAAACTTCCTTTAATTAAGTTCTCCAAGAGATTATGAATATTAATTCCTAAACCACACATTATACATTTAAAATAACCACCTCCTGTTAAGCTGTGTGTTCTGCTGTCTCAAAAATAAGTTTGTTTCCTGTTATAGATGGAATCACTTTCTACAACAGTTGGTTTTTTTCTTGAACTAAACTGGATGGATTTTCCACTAAGTGACAACAAGCTGAAGAAACGGAGGAAAAAGAGAATTAATGTTTGTGTTTTGAGAGTTAAATGCTGAAGAAAACAGGTCTGTGGTCTTTGTTAGCAACAAAGATACCACCACAAAAGACAAGCTGTGATGTACTTGGTGTTACATGTCTTGCTCCTCAAATCCCACAGTTTAACAGGAAAGGGAATATTTTTTTTTGCCTTTTGATATGGCTCTACAGCTCTGTCTTGCAGCAATCAGGACGAGTCAGTGTCAAATATGTGCAGTTTTGCTGATGAAAAGCCTTTTCCTGCTGAAGTTTTAGTTTCTCCCTGATCTCACAGTTCCCAATTTGCTTTAAAAGCGTGTATGGTCTGTCTGGGATTGACACAAGTGTTTTGCTTTGGTCTTTCATAAGGGAAATGAGCCCTAATTTGGGTAAATGATACAGGAAGTACATCAGCTTCAACACATTTACAAGATCATTCCAAAATGGGACTTAGAGACTTTTGATAATGCAGTTTACATCATCTGATTTTCATACACGGCTTATGGAGCCAGTGGAAAAAAACTCTTAATTATTCAACATCATCTGAAGGTCTAAGCAGGCATTTGCACTTCCAGAAAACAAAAGGATATTAGAAGAAAGCTGTGAGGTCATCTGCTGCACTTCAGCTAATTAAATTAAAGGCTGTTTTCCTCAAAAGACTTTTTACTAGAGGTCAGTACTCAGCCCTACCTCCAAATAGGAGCTTCAAGACCAAATGTTCCCAGTGAGGCTGGGACAAACACCCCGGGAGCTCCCAGGGTTTGGACACATCCCAGGGAACTGCTCTGGCTCTCCCTGGAGCCAAACACAGCCCTTCCCACCCCAGCACTGACAGAGCTTCGCTTGGTCCCTGCCAGATCCATCAGAGCTTCCCTCTGGATACACTAAAGACTCCACAGTGGAGTCCCAGCCTTTGCCAGGGTTCTCGTATCTCCAGGCAAAGTTTGTCATCTTCCAACTATCTGAAGTCAAAACAAGTTAAAATAAAATGCAAGAGAACCCCCGTCGTGTTCTTTCACAAATTCTGATACAGACAACACAACTACCAGTGTTTATAAAAGGTAAATTTCCCTTTCCTGCTGCCTCTGGGCTGCCTCAGGATTTACACCTGAGTCTGAGCTCTGATTTGGGGCTGATTTCCAGCACCCTTTTGGGGCACCTCGTTACTTCCCTGTGTCACATCCGGGGAGGTGTCGGGGGCAGGCACCAAACCCAGCCCAGCACAAGCCTCACCTGAACCAGTCCCTGATCAACAGCTTCCCAATTCCAAACATTCCTGATCAACAAGGCTTGAACAGAATTAAGACGATGAAGAGGATGTAACAAACACAGCACTTTGCCACAGAACAAGTTACCCGAGTAGCTACTTCCACAGAACTAAAAACTGTGTTAGTAGAAAGTTTAATTGTCACTATTTCAATTTTGCAGTATCTTATCCTTACACAATATTTCCTTGTTAGATCTTTTCAATCAATTTTAGTCAATATTTTAATTAGGAAATGGCAGAGCCGAAGTTCAATCACTTTAATTGGTCTTTGACATCTTTAACATCGAGAAGCACAAAAGGTACCTAATTTTAGAAGAACTACGGGGAGGTGTCATCTTTCCCACTGTATCCAATATTTGTCCTTTTGCATCCTACTATATGACCTTACCCAGGTAATTCTTCCCAATAAACAGAATTTTTGCCAATTCTGCTCCAGAAAGGAGTGGCTGACATTCCCTATTTTCAGGGCAACGTGTTTCTCTGCTGATAGTAAATACCAGACCTAGTACAATTAACACACACTAATCTACATGAAGAGTTTTAGCCTGAGGTTTTATGACCCTATTAAGTAAATTTAAATGTGAGCTGTCACTAAAAGGCAGCTTTTTCCTCTGGCTACAACTCCTGCCCCTTGTCCTCTCCCTGGTGCTGGCAGTGGTGCCTGTGGGGTGTGTGTATTTTAATTCTGCTACTCAGGAAACTGAGGAGCAGCGAAGCTGTGCACAAAGGGGGGTTTTATCCTAAAGTTGCATATTGGAAAGGGAAGCCTCTTCATCTCCCCAATAACATTTAATTTTTGCTCTCCAGAGTTCAACTGGCTGAAGTTCACAAGTGAAGATGAGGATGGTGGAACATTTATCAGGGTTAATTACATTCCTAACAACCCCCTGAGTATTAAATAGGGATTATTCCCATCTCACAGGAGGTACAAACCAGACAGAAAATCAGAAACAACCTCAAAATTGCGAAACAGCTTTAACAGCAGCATGAAAAAAATTTAATTCTATTACTTTAACCACCCCATTACAGGTATAAGATCGTTCCTCTTGTACAGAGTCAACAGAGAGACAGCACCACTTGTTTACTTGGCTCTTTTGTCTCTAGAAACACCAATAAAACAATGTAAAAAGGCTGAATTACAAAAAGTATGGATTACTCTGTAAGAGAAATAGCACAAGTGACAGCTTTAAAGGTACCCTGAAGATTGAAATACACATCCCAACTGCTCCATAAACAACCCTGTGTCCCTACTCCTTGTCTCCCACTCTGCTGGGGAACAGCCTTCCTGCTCTTGGCATTTTCTGGGACACCCAGCACGAAGCTGCCTTGCTGCAAAACCCACCTTAATTTCTTATAAAACATTTTCCTAACCCCTCTCTAAGGCCTTTTCCTTGCTACACCACGTGTCAAATATATAAATATTTGTGAACATTTTTCTCCCTGATGTTTTAGCTACTGAAATTTTATAGGTTCTTAGCAGCTGCTGCACTTTACACCACGTTTTAGTGTTGCAGTTAAAAACTACAAGTTTCAAGGTTGTTCCAATTTTTTCTGCTCCAAGAAATTTTAACCATATCCTCTCGTCCAAAGCCTCTGCTGAGTCCTGTGTGGAGCAGTGCAGGTTTTTAACAACTCAGCTAAAAGCAGCAACTATTTTCTTTTGTGAAAGCATTAGAAATCTCATTGCTCAGAAATAAGCATTGAGACACTGCTTTTACAATTTTATCCCAAATAATTTTTGTAACCATACAAATTTCCCAAATAAACTTCGTATCTGAGATAAATTACAGAGTACAAGCAAGCTGTAAATAAAAAAATGCTATAAAGCAAAGATATGTTTCTTTATTTGTTCATTAAAATATTTCTTTGGCTCTTACTCAAGGAGTAGGTGAAAATGGGTGCAAAAGGTAAAGAAAAATCTTTGTAATTTAAACATCTGAGAGTGCAGATCCCTGAATTAATCAGCTGCATTTGGTAACAAGATCTATATTTGGGGAACAGATTTGCAAAATCTTGAGGAGTTTCCTAACGTTTCTCTACAAGGTTAACTAAAATACGACTTCAAAAATCGAAAGTCAGAGGCGCAGGGGTCCATATTAGAGAAGTTCAATAAATTCCAGATCCTGACAGAGGAGCACTGGAGCACTGGAAGGGGATGCACAAGCAGGATGAGGGTGTTTCCAGCCTGCCACACGCCTGGATCAGCAGCTCCCAAGTCAGAGGTCACAACCCCAGGAGGGGTCACCCACTTAGGAAGGAGTCAATTGTTGATGGTGGCATTAGGGACTTGCAGCTTGACAGAGGTGACGCTTGTAGATGGCAGGAAGGTCACAAGCAGAAAGGTTTGGGAAGCACTGACCCAGATAATTGCAGGGAACTGCTCTCTCCTTCAGCAATCAGGGAAAAGTGACAAAATGTTTTCTTTGGGCAGGGAGGAAAATGGGTGAAAACTTCCAAGTTTAGCAGAAACCTTCCAGTCTAAATCATTTTATGGCAAACACAAGTCAGTCACAGGACTGGCACATGCTGAGAAAACAGCACTGGACTTCAGCTCTTCAACCTCTCCGTGGAGGGCCAGCCCAGGCCACACTGGGGGGAAGAGGAAAGGCCACCGCTTTTTCCTTATTTGTTTCATTTTTATTACTTTTTAACTTCCACTTGATTAAAGGTAACTGTTTCCAGTGCAGAGCAACACCTGCCCAGCGGCACCTCACTCTGTCCTACAGGAGCAGAGCTTAACAAGAGTCCAAACATCCGATGAGGACAGACACAAACATGATCCCGACAGCTACAGAGGGAGGAGCTGCACTTCCAGCTCCATGTTAAAATCAGTGGGAAGTGCCCCTGCCCATGGCAGGAGGGGGAGCTGGATGATCTTTAAGGTCCCTTCCAGCCCAAACCATTCTGTGGTGACTCTGCAGAGGTGGCAGCTCAGATCTCCCTGGTTTAAGGGACCTCCTCTCCTTCAGACAAACCCCGACCCTGCTCCCGGGGTTCCCGACTCCCAGAAAGACGCGTGGTTGGGAAGATTCTGGAGGTGCTGCAGTTCCCACCGGGGCACATTAAGGAACAGCTCTTCCTCCACTGGATGTCCCTCCCGGGTGGGCACCGAGCGGCCAAAATGTCACGGCAACACCTCCAGCGCTGTCACCTGGGGCTGTCTCCAACAAGGAGAAGACTTTGCACTTTGAAAGATTCCTCTGTGTGAAAGGGTTTAAAATAAGGGTCCAAAGGCTTCTGTACTCACTGACTAATCCACGTCTCTCCTGACTAGAGGATTTTAGTGGGAAACCCACACCAGGAGCAGCTGTTTCACATGTATCATTACAAAATTCTATCGAATTTAAAAAAAAAAAAAGCCCTCATTTTTTGTAAATATGCTGAAACAGTCAAAGAAGTTGGCACACATCATCACAGAAAAAATAAAAACAGAGCAAAACCCTCCACACTCTCTAAAACTAAACATACTCCTAGAACAAGCTGAAAGAGAAGGTTGGGGCTCTTGAAACATAACCTTAAAATATATATGTATAAATACAAGTGTATACAAATATATAAAAAGATAAAATCAAAGCTGTATGGGATCAGAATAACAAAATAATAAGTTTTCATAAGCCTTTCTTGGCATAACACCAGCACTGTAACATTTTTTCCTCTGCTTTTCTTTTTATAAATAGACAGAACCTTTGAACAGAAGGACAAAGGAAACACATCCAAACACACTGACATTAGTCACCAATAAGCTCTTTAAAGGGATATTTAAGCAAAACAGACCAAAATGACACTTCTCCACCCAAAAAAAATCCATTAAAGTATTAAACATTATACATTTTTAATTAAGCACTTCAGCTCAGAAATTCAGCCAGGCTTCTGACCACCACTGACGAAGCACAAGAAGTGAATTAAAGAAGTTTCCTAATCAAAGCAGCAGCTGCAGCATCTCCTACCCTTGGCCAATAGCACATCCCAAGAGATTTCTGTTTGGACCATTTTCAAAGATATTTATTACACTGCAAGTAGGAGTAGAAAGAGTGTAAATGAGCTCTTGTGTAGCAGTCGATTGCATGGCCACGCTTCAATCAGATGTGTGCACCTATTTCCACAAAATGGCTCCTCAAGGCCATTCCACATCACCAAAGTACCCCTTATTTCAATAAAAACAGCATTTAAAAAACGCAGAGAAAACTTGAGCTAAGTGTGCACCATGTGAAATTTCATTTTTTAAAAACCTTCTCCCCTCAATACCAAACTCTAAACCAATTTGCAGGTATCCAAAAAACAAACTGATCACTTGTGATCATCAATTCTATCCGTGGATGGAAATAAAAGGCTTTAATAAGCTGTGATTTAAGAATAAAGATCAAAATAAGTCAAAATCAGTACTTATCCAAAATAAGCACCACAGCAAAAAGTCTTATTTAATTATTTATTTAAAAGTTTTGCACTGCAAACATGAACAACAGGAAAAGAATCTCTGGAGCAGGAAAAATGATGTGAATCAGAGGCACTGGATTGCTGAAACACTCGTTATAATAAATGTCAAAGCACAAAACACAGTGGCACCAATTCCATTCCTATCTCTCCCAAATAATTGGAGTTTTAGAACATTCCTCACACTAACAAAAAATTCTCCAGAGCTGAAGTGTTTGTCAAGTGAAGCTGTGTGTCAAGTTTCAGGCTGGAACACACTTCTGGCCTGGCTGGCAAGATATTAAAATAAGGTCTTGTTTGTTTTTTAGAGGATATCCTCCTTCCTTATGCTATAACATGAAAAATGCTGTGGGAGCACGTTATTTTCCTAGCACAGTTTTCAGTCTCAATGCTGCTTCTAGAACTATGCCATGGAATCAAAATATTTTCTTGCGTCCAGGCTGCACTGAATGCCAGAGCAGCCCTGATCACAAGGGAGAATCATTCCATGTTTATACACACAGAGATAAGTCAGCCACCTTAAAAGTCTCCCTTTTCCCGTTCATGTGATATTTGCCAACATCCATTTCATGGGAGCAGCTGATTTTCCCATGCCAGTCCCAACACACAGGACAGAAAACGCACGTTCAGCAAAAAATATCTTTCCTCAGATAAGGCTGGGGGAAGTTTCCCCAAACCCCATAAAGATTCCACGTCACCCGATGAACAATGATGTTGTCAGGGCTGCTCGTGGGTCCTTCTCAGCAACACCCCAGACAGCAGCTAAAGCCTCACTGAAAGGGGTTTTTTCGGCCTAAAATGCCTGGGACCAAACGGAGCCCGGAGATAAAGCTCTCTGTCCCCTGTCCGCTCCCACCGCTCAGCCCCGGTGACAAAGCCCCTGTGTCATTGCGAGCCACATTGCTGGGGAGGAGGGCGGGGTGAAAGAGGAGAAGGGAGGCACACAGGGGGAAAAAAAAAATGCAGTCTACAAAATAGATGCAACCTATAATCCGTGACATTCAGTCCTTCAGCGGCTCCTCCTAAGATAAAACAGCTGCACCGCCTGCCTGCAGCCAACACCACGGGCAGTTTTGGGAAGGTAAAAAGCTGGGATGAAAATCTGGGCTGCCCTCCTGGCTCCTTAATAACGATCCCTGTCAACAGCTGAATGAAACACCCGAGCATTTCGTTGTAAGGCTGATGAATTACAAACCATCTAAAAGTAACAGCAAGGAGATACAAAACCTTCCATAAAAATAAACGGGCCAAAGGCCACGCTGAAATCCATGCGTGCTGCTCTGATTTCTAAACCTTATGGATCCAAAACAAGGAGGACGCACCAATACTTCACCCTCCGTTTACATCAGCACCTCACCACCCTCCTGCCCAGCTCCACTTTCATTATTACCAGAAATAAATTAGATTGACTCAAGACAAGCAGAACGCCTCGACACCGGCTGGCTCCGTACTCCAAATCCCTCACCTTGCATCCGCACCCAGCATCCTCCATCCCGGCGCCCCCATCCTCCCCTAGTCATCCTCCCTGCACCCCCATCTCCCATCCCCCCGTCCTCCTCGCCTCAGGCCTCCGCTGCCACCGTGCCACTCTCCCGAGGGCATCCTCCCCCTCGCCCCCCGGCCCTGCCCCGTCCCTCCCCTCCGCTCGGGGGACCTCCTCACCTCCAGCTCGGTGTCGCCGGGCTCGGCCACCCCAATGATCTCGCTGGGCAGCTCGGCCAGGTCGGTGACCCGGATCAGCCCGTCG
>VZRO01001509.1:154576-170922 GCA_013397915.1 Daphoenositta chrysoptera | reverse complement strand
GGAGCGCATCACCCGCACCGGGGGTTCTCCCCTCAGTGTCTCACCCTCATGGCGGGGAGCGTATCACCCGCACCGGGTGTTCTCCCCTCAGTGTCTCACCCTCATCGCGGGGCGCTCCCCTCAGCGCCTGGCCTCATCCCCCAGGGATTGCTCCCCTCAGGGCTCGCCTCATGCCCCAGGAATTGCTCCCCTCAGCGCCTCTTCCCGCTGCCCCGGGGTCTCGCCCTCACGCAATGGCCGCTCCCTCAGCCCTTCACCTCCCGCCACCGTCAGCCCGCACCGAGAGCTGCTCCCTCAGTGCTGTTCCCCTCAGTTTCCCTCTCAACCCTCTTGGCTTGACTTTTTGGGCCTCTCTGAAACTCCCCATGTCCCTCCAGGACTGATCTCTCTTGGTCCCTCACATGGTTGTTTCTCCTCTCCTGCACCTCTGCTTATCCCTGTTTTGTCTGTCCCCTCACAGAATGATTTCCCTTTCTCCCTTCTCCTTGTCCCCCTCTGTCACCTCCTCGCAGGAATCCTGTTACCTCTCAAGAAGCTTTTCCTACAGGACTCATAAGCGAGCAGGTATGTCCCTTAAAATCCATACCTCTGGATTTTTCTATGAACCGAAGATTCCAGAGGGTGTAAAGAAAAAGGGTTGCAACACCTCCGTATGTGTGGGGAAAAAAGGGGATCCGAAGGAAATTGATCCTTCTTTCTTAGCCTAATTTCACCCTCAGTTCCCTCGGACCTCGCCCTGAGCCCGTTCAGAGGCACAAAGTGTCACAGGCAGCTGTACCTGGATGTTCAGCAAAGGACGTGCTGCTGAGACAAATCATGTTAATGAGAGAGACGTGGTGATAAATGTTAAATAGTTTTAGTGGATAATTGCTGTGGGGATTCCCATTGCAAGTGTCTGCTTTTCATGGAGCAGTGACTGTTCACAACCCAGCAGAGATGGAGCTCTACGCATTTATTTACCTGCTTGATCAGATTAAATTATTTAACATATTAGTGCATTATAACAAATGTGCTGTGCTATTGCAGGAAAAGCCTATTCAGAGCTGGAGTAAAACGAGATCCACCGCCAGTGCTTTATATCCTATTAAATCTGGTTGGGAAGAAGCTTTTTTTCCCATGTAATGGATGACCACTCAACACAGGACCCACGCAAAGCCCTTTTGTAGCACTGATTCAGCAGTGTGAGCACTCACACCATTGTGCAGCTTGTTTTTGAGGCCAGCTCAGTTGACACAGGGTTCAGGTAAGTTCAAACAAGCAGTAATTTAGAGATCTGTGTGATAGCTCTGTGCACTGTTTGGTAGGACATCCCTGCTATTCATGTGTTGGAGAGTAGAAGAATCTCCAGGCTTGGTTTTTTTCTAGAAACAGACATTATTTGCCTCGGTGCTGCAGTAATTTTTGAACAGGGGGAGTGTGCAGAGCTGCTATCAAAGGTTTTTATGAGGGAGAAGCTTCATGGGCATCTGTTATTTTTGGTCAAGACGTGACAGAGAGAACAATGGCTGCAGACAGACCCTGATCCTCCCGTGGGAGCCCTGGGAGGACTCAGAAGAGAGGGAATGCTGAGATGGGAAGATTTTGTGGCAGGTGGGACGTGGCAGCTGAGTTCTGGCGGGGGAGATAAGCCAGGCTCCCGAAGGTTCCTTGGAGCAAAGGAAAAGCTGCTGGGCTTGGATTAGTCACAACATTTCATGGGGAGACAGCCACGGGTGTTATTGTTTTGTCACCAGAGTGGGAGTTTTGCATTGTTTTCATTCATCCACATGTGACAGGAATAGAGGGAGAGAAACACAAAGTCTGTGTGCATTTCAGTGGGAGTAACATTCCACCAAAAAAGCTTTCCATCTTTAGATCTTGTGGTACTATCATGGTGCTAGTTGAGGATCTTCCACAAAACCAACACAAACAGCAGAGCTGAGTGTCAGATGGGATGTTCCCTTCCCAAGCAATGTGAAGGACACCAGCAGAAGGGGTTTGCAGTGTTTTCCAGAGGTTTGCATGTACCTGTTCTCCAGAGGGCTGTTTCACAGGCTGGGTAACCCCAGGCTGAGAATTCTTTGTCTGCAGCTCTCCCGTGCTCTTTCCAAGGCCTCCTGGGCTGCTTTATCCCAGAGGAATGTGGCTGCCACAGTAGCTCCCACCCGGAGAACCCGTGTTTGATATGGCTGTGGATTCAATCCGCTGCCTTGGGATGCAAGCCAAGGCCTTTCATTGGAATGAGGAGCTGACTCAGAGCCAGGAGAGGAGAGTGAAGCTCTGGAAGCTTCCACAGCAGGTGAGGCACTGAATGAGGTGTGTTGCCACATTATTTATTCCCTGGCAGGGCCTGTGCTTTTTCCTTTGACAATTTCTCCCAGGAATTATCTTAATCCATGTGGGTTTTTGTGGGAAGTAACCTGAGCTGCCCTCAGTGTAAACAGCTCCCTTAACTCTGACCTGCACATTGTGCAGGTGTTTGGGAAATTCTCCTTTTAGCCACATCTGTGTGCAGACTTCCCAAGCTGAGCAGAAAGGATATTCACCATTTTATAGTTATTGATTTGCTTATTTGGAGTTCTTCTGAATTCTATTGACTTAACAATTCAAAGTTACAAAGCAGTTATTGAATGAATGCAATGGAATAAAAGTGAGAAACATGCCCTGTCCTGCCTCAGTGCAGGTAAATAAAATAATTACTGGTAAATGTAATTTCCTAAATTATTTGAAGTGCCTGCCATTCAGGAATTAATGGAATGCTGATATAGTTTCCCACATGGAATTTTCAATGCTAGGGCTGTACTGGATGCAGCAAACTCCATGCAGTTTGCCTGGCATCTGCTGCAGGAAATGTTGTGTAATGTAATGAAAAAAATATAATATTTGTGTTCTGCCTGTCACCAGCAAATGTCAGCCACTGCAACTTCAATGTGCAGTCAGAGGGGTACAGCAGCAACTACAAAGAAGTCTTGGACTACTTTATGGGAAGACTTAAAAAATAGACCAGAATAACTTTGTGGCACAGATCATCAAGCTGAAGGAATAAAATCTTCAACTTGTAAATAGGCTCCTACAGAAAACCACTCTTTTGCTTCCATTATTTTGCATTTTTCCCATTATTTTTGGGTATATGTTGAGCATTCTTTGAGCTGCTGTGGTTGCCTCTGCCTCTGGTGGCAGGATTTGGGGATCTGCTCTTTTCTGTGCAGGTCTCCTGTGTCCTTGTGCTTCTCTGGACATCACAGATACTGAGATTTAGCAGAAGATGCTCATGGTCTGTGGGCAAAAATTCACTCCTCTGAGCTGCAAATGGAAATTCCCTATTCCTGCTTGGAATTTGCCTATTATGTAATGGGATTTAAAGCAACATTGTCTCACCCTTCAGTTTAATTTTCCATTAACAACTATAATACGTGGGGAGCACTCTTTTCATCCCAAGGCTTTGCTGCGCATCTTCCTGTTCATTTAGAAATGACACTTTCAGTTTCAGTGACCATTGTGGCACTAAGAAATGTGTGAAAAAGAAAAACAAGTTGCTATTTTTATGTGGTCTGCAGTAACCAGATTTGCAGACCCTGAATCCTGGCTCCTCTGCCTGGTACTTGTTATTTAGGGAGCCCAAATGCCATCATTAATAAGGCCACTACCCAAGCAATACTGGCATTTCTTGGCACATTATCTGGGATTAAAAAATACAGTTTCTCCAAGTAAAACTTAGAAAGGACTGAAGTGGAAAAAAAATCAGCGTTTGACAGAGGAGAAGGAAGAACCTAGACCTTGAAATAAAATAATTCCAAACCTCAGAAATTTATTTTAATTGTAAAGGGAAATATTCACATTTTTCTCATTTAGAAGAGCAATAATTGCTGAAGATTGCAAGGTGGGCTTGAGGGAGGAAGAACAAAAAGAAAGATATTTTTATTAAAATGAATGAGGGCTATAGGAAACAAGAGTATGAATCACTCCCTTGCAAACCTGGCCTTACTTAAATTGGACGGGAAACAAATGTAAATTATGGAATCATAAGAAAGATGCTGGAATGTTTTCTCAGAGACAGCTCAGTGCAGTGCTGTGACACACACCTGGCCCATCTCAATGGAGACTCCACCTCCAATCACAGAATCAGGGAATCCTGGAATGGTTTGGGTTGGAAGAGACCTTAAAGCCCATCCCATTCCAGCCCCTGCCATGGGCAGGGACACTTTCCACTATCTCAGGTTGCTCCAAGCCCCATCCAACCCGGCCTTGGACACTTCCAGGGATGGGGCAGCCACAGCTTCTTTGTTGAGTCTCTTCCACTGTTGAATTGTCATTACCTTTAGGGAGTTTCCTAATCCATAACTGAACCTGTGCCACTGCAATTTAACCCTTTCCATTTACTTTTCCAGCTGTTGCAGGCACAGAGAACAGTTTATTTCCTCCCTCTCCTGTTGTCTTCACCCATGAGGGCTGTGACCACAGCTCCTCTCCATCATCTCTGCACTAAATAATCCCTGTCCTTTCAAACTTTCTCGAGGCCAAGGACTCTGGAAATCTGATCTTTTCTCTGGGCTTCACTGCAACTTTTCCACATCTCCCTTGAGGTGCTGGCATTTAACAGTTCTCTCCCTAATCTCAGGTCTCATTTTCTTACTCAGGTAGTCTTTTCTGGAGGGAAATACCTAAATGCTGCTCATCAGTGAGGAAGAGTGGTTGGGAGCTGAGCAGATCCCTGAATGGTTGTCCTGAATTTCTGAATCTCGAATGTCTCAGAAGACTCATTATTACTATCCAAAAATAGGTAGGTTTAAATACAGCTATTCCGTGCTGTTTTAAAATTCAACCTCTCTGAAAACTGGTGCAGTAACACAAGGGATAAATAAATGAAAAAAAACCAATCTGCTTCAATATTCTGCTCAATATTGTAAACATATAAACGTGACAAGGTGGCATCTCTGGCTTCAGATTTACCCCATCTTTTACTTGAATTTTATTTAAAACCCTTGAAAAGAAGAAGTGCCATAAGCTGGTTTTCTGTTAGCCTATCCAGAAATCATTTGAGTGCCTACATTGTTATTTCAAGAATTTTCTCGAATTTCCCAAGTGAATTGGTTGAAATGCTAATCCTGCAATCCCTGTGTTTGAGGGATTCCCTCAAACAGGGATTGGTTCTAACACAGGAGAAATTTATGTTACTTCACACTGAACAAGAGCTGTAATGGCCAAATTCCAGAACTGATATCCCTGGAAAAGTTCTCTCTCCCCACCCGGATGGCTCCATGCACTAATTGCTCAAAGCTGAGATCTGGGCAGAGCTTTACAGAACATTTATTAAAAATGTTCAATCCCAATCAGAATAAAAAACTGAAGTGTTGACGTTTGCAATGTAACATTTCAGGGGGAAAAGTGAATTTTGGGACAATCCCCTTGTCCAAGGCTGGATGGGGCTTGGAGCAATCTGGGATAGTGGAAGATGTCCCTGAAGAGTCTGAACCAACAGGACACCAAAGGAAAGAGGGAAAACAGGATTTTAAACGAGGATTATAAATGAGGTGGCTTTTGAACTTTCATCATCTTTGTCTTTTACTTGCAGTTCCTAAATCAGTTCCAAGACTCTGAATTCCTAATTAGCAGGTTTGCACAGGCACTGAGCTCTACCAACCCTTTTTCCTGACTAAAGGAAGGCAGGGCAGTGAATCCCTGGCCTGAGCAAGTGTAAGTCTGTGGTGATTTTCTCTTCAGTGGTGACAGGCATTCAAAACAAAGCTAAAACTGAAAGCCACTAATTGAGAACTGAAGCCAAGCTGTGCAAAGTGGAATAAGTGGAATGGTTTTCCTCTGGGAAGAACAATTTTGCTCTCTGTGTGGTGCTGTCTTGCAGCTCTAAGTGCCCCCATCTCCAAAGGTGCTTTTCCCACAGAGCCTTCCTCCCCTTCCTTTCTTTCTTGCAGCATTTCTTTTGTTCTTTCCAGTATCTCTTTCCTCTATTTCCAGGCAAGGATCTACTTTTAAAAGAAGAGTAATAACGGTTATACAATAAAGTCCCAGCGAGTGAACAAGCTGACAGGATATAAATATGAGGGAAACAAACAGAAAAGGCTGGAGATGTGTGCTGTGGTTTGGGATGCTGCTGATTTATGTGAGAGGTGCAGTCCTCTTGTGCTCTCTCTGACTCACCTATTTTTCCCTATTTTCCTTCCAGCCAGATGGCACAAACCAGGAAAGGCCAAATAATTCATCATTCCACATTTGGGCTGGACTGGCCGCTGGGTGAAGCCAGGATGGTTGAAAATCTTTTCATGCTGCTACAGGTAAGAGAGTTTCTTCATTTGTGATGTGGTAGAGATGTGTTTATGGTGCTGCAGTGGAATGTCCTGTGCTTATAAAATCCTGGTCCTGGCAGGGAGTAGGAATTGTTTTATAAACCTTCACTTTATGCTCAACAACAGCACACTGTTTCTTTAAAAAGAACATCACAAGCAGCGTACAGAGAAACCAGAAAGAACAAATTTCAACTAAAATAACCCCACAAACAATCAATTAATCAGCAGGAGAACCAGAGCAGTGCTGTCAGTCACCCAGAGCCACCAGCATCACCCCCTTCATGAGATTATCATTTCCCAGACAGGTGACATCAGCCCAGCCCTCCTCCTGCAGCACAGGCACCACACTGTGTGTGCTGGGCCCCGTTCTGTTATCATGTGCCTCTTGATTGGGCCTGACAAACACATCAAAAAGCCATTTTTTAGGCTTGATTACCCAGTCTGCCCAGGCTTGGGGTGGTGGCAATTGAATGACATGAAAAGTTGAAGCACAGGGTGACAGGATAGGAAGAGTGATAGAAATTCTAATGAGAATTATAAATCCCCAGGAGCAGCTGCACTGCCTGGCTCACACTGGGACACCCTTCTCAGGCACTTGTGAAATCAGCAGTTATTTCAAGGGAGCCCAAACCACACAATTTGTGCTGTTATTTGTATTATTTTAATTATATTTTTTATTCAAGCTGTCAGGCAGTTTGGGGATTAATGGGTTGTCTGTGTTAGGAGGCAGTTACAGGATGATGTGAGACATTGCCTTGATGAAGTTCTGTTTAATTACAAAGCAGGCAAGTCTTTCCTGGAGTGTTGGATTAAACAAACCACACATTTTTATGCTCAGTGCTTTGACCAAAGCCAGGATATAAATAAAAAAAAACCCCAACCCTCTCGAAGTTCCTCTTGCATCAGCAGCCTCAAAAGGCAATTTTCCTTTTTCTCCCTCTGTGTCCCTGCTTGGGCATGTGCTTGTCTTTTTTCTCTCCCACAAACACAAAGCTCCAGGTTTCCAGTGGCCTTTTTGCACTGTCAGGCCCCAGGGAAGCCGTGAGGACGATGTGCAATGCACAGGGGCTCTGCCATGTGCCTCTCCTTTCAGCAAGAGCTGCTGTGCTTTCAGTTCCCTGATTCCACAGGGGCATTTGTGCAGTTTTTTTGTGTTTACTTGAAGGAAAACTTCTGGTTTCCCACCGATTTCTATGAAATTCCACAGAAGAGATCTTCCCTTCAGCTCAGCAGGACGCTCACACCAGGAATTTGAATGGTGACATCATTTTGAGGGTGCATCACTCTTTTTAGGGCCTTATTCTGAAAAATGCCCTTCCTCCCTTGTGAACCAAGGACAGCTTTTGTACATTTTATCTTGGGTTCTATTTCCTCTTGTGAAAATGACCATTTTGAACAATAGGATCCCCTGTACAGCACATGGTGATACTTGAAAGCCCTAATTTTAAAAACAATCACATCCTAAGGCATCAGTCAGGCCAGTGGAAAATCTCTACATCCAGCAGGACTGACAACATAGATGAAGATGAAATTGCTTCTGATTTAACCTTTATTTTCTCCATGAGATTTAGAGCCTTGTGCTCCTTGGGCTGGTTCTCTGCATCCCACTGACTTGTTCCAATGATTGGAGAAATCATTTCACCTTTGTGTGGTTTCTTGGTGTTCTAGTGGCAATTTTTTACCTGTGCTGGGTGTCACAAGGCCAAAGTGCTCAGCAGATGTAAAATATGAGGAGCTGGTTATGATCATCATTAAAACCAATCTGCAGGCAAAGCACCAGGAACTGCTAATTGGGCAACTGCAGAAACACACAATGGCTCCAGAGTCTCTGAATCTTGGAGCTCTGCTGCCCTGTACAAATAAACCAGCCTAAATTCTGCAGTAAATGACATTAAAACTGATAAATAGGACTATGAGAACATTTTTTTTCTTTGTGCCACCTGTGCCAGTCTTCAACACAACACAATGTTTGTATTTTTTAGTGTGAAATGTTGATATGATCTCATAGAACAAGATTAGATTAATGGATCAGGTCCCCTCTCAGTGTCAGCCAAGCAGAGACTGCTTATTCTTTTATGTACTTTAGAAAATGGACATAAATTTTACGTTTTCTGAAGTTGAAAACACTTCTTGAGACCAGACATGAGAAAGTATTTCTGCTTTCTGTAGTATGTGAGCCCAGACCCCACTGAAAATAAGTAACTTGCTCAGGATCACACAGAAAATCAATATTGCTGAGGAAAAAAACATTGAGTTCCTTTCATCTCAAGTCCTATTTTCACTACTGTGCTTCCTCTCTCCTCATCACTATTACAACTAATAAGTGTTTATGTCTGGTGGAGTGTGAACCATGCTTAGGTCAGAGAAGCTGCTGGCTCTGTGTGCAATCCATCATGCAAAGTCATTTCCCCTGAGATAAACACTCAAATAATGGGGGAAAAAATAGATAAAATGAGCCCAAAAAAGCCAGCTAGCTGACAAAAACGGGGTTTTGGACTGATATCTGGGAGAGGGTTAAGACTGCTCTGGTCTAAACACCCCAAACAACAAACAAATAATACAAAAGTAACTAAATAAAGAAAAATGTCCTGGTTGTTCCTTGGCACCCAAGTCAAATTCCACATGCAACCATCCCAGACCCACCCTCTGCAGTGACTCAGGCACTGCCTGGCTTTGCTCAACCAGTGGCTTCCAGAACAAAACATAGCAAGGACTATAATGAATAAGATCCTTATAGAAATAAGGATTTAATTGCTTTTATTGCTTAAGCAATGAGTTGTCAAGTGCTTAGTGCAGCCTGCAATGCAGGAGAACTGGAGAAATCAAATTAACAGGTAAATAGTGGCTGGGAACTTCAGCTCCTGTTCCCAAACCAGGATAGGAGCAGGAGCTCTTTATGCTGTGTCCATAGGATTGACATTTATTTGATTATTCTTTATCGAGCTTGTGGGAACATCTACAGCAATTTTTTTGCAACAGTTCTGAACTCTGAGGAGAGAGAGGGCAGGGATCAGGTGGAAATATGCTGGGAGAAAAAGCTTCAGCCTCTCCTTCATGACAAGGCACATCCTACAGCACAGGTGAACTGAGCAGCCAGCCACTGGACATCTGGGAATTTGGCAGATTTTCCTGGCCCAAAAGCTGTGGCAGTCCCATGAAAGCACCTTCACACTCCAGCCAGAGCATCTGCTCTTAATTCAGGTTAAACCCAAGAGCGTCACAGCTGAAATGCCACAGGTAACTGTTCTCTACAAAGCTGGCACTGGAAAGGACTTTGTCTCACAGATCTGCCTCAGTTTCTCCTGAGGATCCTGGTCCCAGAAGGATCCTCATTCCAGAGGCAAAGGCAGTGTCTGCCTCCCTGAGCCCACTGCCTGCCACGGCAGCTGGACAGAGCCTCCCTGGGCTGGAACTGCAGCCACCAGGTCACTGCACAGCTGCCAGGTAAAAATAGGTGCCTGGAGATAACAAGGCATCACATCTTATTATCAATTCCCTGGGAAAGCCAACATCCCTCTCTCTTTCCTCTCCAAAGGATGCTTTATAATAATTACATATCACTTTATTAGGCAGCTGAAGCAAAGAGCACATTTGATGCTAATGAAGTGCTGCTGTGGTTGAGTCTGTCACTATTTTTGGAGCTGCACATCTCCAGCACTTTTCATTGGGTGATGGAGGCTTTGGATGTCTCTGGCTTCTTCTGTGGGGGCTGCCCAGGAAAAAGCAGTGACTCAGCGAGCCCAGGCTGCAGAACTGTTCACATGCTGGGAATGGGAAACGCTGGGGACAGCCAGAACACACACAAAGGCTCTTTGTGTGCTGTGAGTGCTGCTCAGGTAGTGGCCAGCATTATCTGTAATGAAAAATCCCTCTGTGCTGGTCACCTGGACAGGCCTCGTTTTTCCTGTTTGCCATCCCTCACGTCCTGCAGCTTGTCAGAAAGAAGGCAGATTTCACAGAAAATATTTGGGAGGTTGGAGACAGACACATCACAGCTGATCGCTGGCTGCCTCTCCTTATGGAAGTCGAGAGTTTTGCCATCTCCATTTCCTGCAGCAAGGCCTGAGGAGCTGCTCAGCCTCGGGAAGGCAGGATTTGGTGTTCCAGTTTTCCCTGCTCCCACATCCCTTGGTGTGACACTGGCATCCAGCTGGGCCAGTGACTCAGCTCAGGGACTGACAGGAGCAGGGATTCCTCCCTTCCTCCCTCCCCACCTTGCAGGGTGTGTTGCTGTCACCACCTCATCACACAGGTGACAGGAATGGGACAGTGGCAGCACATGAGGCCACTGCTCCAGACCAGCATCCATTGATGGCCAACTCCCATTTCCCAATCACTTCCTGACAGCACAACTGGCAGACAGAGCCTCCCCTCCCAGCAAACAAGGTTAATGGTTCCAGGTGTCTCCTGATCCACAAAGGAGGAATGTGTCAGAGCAACCAGAATTCCAGAGGATCTCCACACCCGACTGGTTTTGGGGCTATTTTGTTACTGCAACTTCCCCACTCCCAGAGGGAAGGCAATGACTGGAGCATTAATATCTCCTTCAGTTTTCCCTCAAAAACACAAGTGTGTGACTGAATTTGGGGTTGCAGACTACAACAGCTCATGCTCATACAAACTCCTCTGATTCTGCTTGCTGGATGGGGCCTTTCCCATTTCAGTGTTCCCACATACAATTTTTAATTTAAGTGAACTTTCTAATCATATTTGGTTAAGATTTTTCTTAGACCTACCTTAGCAGTAGCAGGGAGATGTGTGCAACCCTTCTGTATCTTTTTAGAGTTATGACAACAGGCCAGAACTGCAGGAAAAACTCCCTTTAACTTAAAAACCTCTGATTAAACCCATTATCCACCAAACCACACACATGAGAAGATGTAACCAATCACAAACAAAATTCCAGTGGTAGGGAAAATAAAGAACACAGGGCAGAACACAGCACAGAGCAAGAGACAGCTCCCAGCCAGGCCAGGAATTCTGCACAGGGACACAGGCAGCTCACTGCCTCCCTCTGCTGAGCCTCGCTGATACTTCAGAGAGAATTCCAGACTGTTTTGGCTTGGAAGGGACCTTAAAGCTCATCCTGTTCCAACCCCTGCCACTTCCACTATCCCAGGTTGCTCCAAGCCCCGTCCAACCTGGCCTTGGACACTTCCAGGGATGGGGCAGCCACAGCTTCCCTGGGCACCCTGTGCCAGGGCCTCCCCACCCTCACAGGGAAGAATTTCTTCCCAATATCCCATCTATCCCTGCCCTTTGCCAGTGGGCAGCCATTCCCCCTTGTCCTGCCACTCCATCCCTTGTCCCGAGTCCCGCTCCAGCTCTCCTGGAGCCTCTCTAGACAGGGCAAAGGGCTTTAGGGTTCCCCTGGAGCCTTCCCTTCTCCAGGCTGATCCCCCCCAGCTCTCCCAGCCTGTTAATTACCAACAGGAGGATGGTGGGAGTGTCCACTGCTTTCACTTCTACACAATTTTTAACGCCCACCAGCATCAGACCACAGCCCCTTGGTGCAAACCAGGTACTCCACAGGTGTCCAAGGACTTTCACTGCCTCTGGAGCATTCCAAGCCCAATTCCTCTTTCCCAGTGAGCATGGCTTCCACCTCAGGGAGGGTTTTATTGCTCCCTTTCCTATCCCCTTTCCATGGAGCCTGTATGAATTTGATGAAATCTCTATTTCTCGTCAAGCCTGACCTGTTGGCTACTTCAGCTGAGAATTACTGGGCAGACAGATGGTGCAGTTACATAAACCTGGATTCCTGCAGAAGTCTGGCTAAGGAAGAGCTCCAGAGTGCCAGACTTGGTGATCTGTACATTCCTGGTTTGTGTAAGAGCATTGATTTCTGCTGAGTTCAACGCAAAGAAAACACAGGATGAACTTTCTCCACTCACTTGCAGACATTTTTTGAGATAGCAAAAATTGTAGAGACTCCAGAAGTGTCCCAGGATAGAAAAATACTTCTCCTTCACAGAAACAGCTTGTTTTTGAACCAATTTCCAAGCCTACAGAATTCAGATCAGGCTTAGGCTTTCTATTCTAAGCAGATATATTCCTTATATCCCACAAGGGTAAAGAGCAGAAAAGGGATATACACTCCAAATTTTGTTACTTCCAGGAATAAGTTATCCTGCTAAACTGTGGAGTATTCCCATCATTTCCACTTCAAAATCAAGGCATAGCTCCTGGAATACCTCTACAAAGTTCTCTGTTTGCTGAGGTTCAGCACAGCCATTTTATCCAGATTTTATCCTGCACTGTGTCAGCCCAGCATTATCTGCTATTCCCAGAGGAAAATCTGTTCAGGATCCCTCCCCAGCTCACTCAAGAGTTAAGCTGAATTCCTGTTTATTTTCAATAGTTAAAAAAAAATCCAACAACCACCACAAAACTAGAACAGCCAAAACTCCTACACCCCAAACTCAGCACACTCCAAACTCTGGTCACTACCTGCAGCTCCCTCAGAGTTTCACCCCACAGTAACAAGCACTGCAAGATCTGTGAAAAACACCTGCTCTTACAGCCTGCAATGAACACGCCACGAATCCTTGCTTTTTTTTTTCCCTTGGAGTTTAATGTGGTGCTTCCAGAAGGTTCAGAACACCAATTTGTGAGGATAAACTCCATTTGAGAGAGAGAACGTGGAGCGCAGGTACCCCCGGAGCTGAGGCACCTTCTTGATCCGTGCCAGGATCTGGGAATCCACGGCCTTCTGGTCTGCCTTGCGCTGCTCCGTCAGCTCGTATTTCTGCAAAGCAGAACAAACAAACAACAAAAAACAGCATTGAATTCCTGGGGAGCAACTGCAGAATCCTAGAGAGGAGGAAAACTCAGGGCAAACCCCGAGTTTCAGGATTTTCAAGAAATCTTTCTCTATTTGTTCTAATAGGAAGGTGGTAGAGCACTGAAGCACCCCTGGGAGCCAACATAATAAAGGTGTTTCTTGGTCAAAAAAGACATTGAAGTAGAATAATCACTCCTTCTCCTCTGAGAAAAATCCCCCAATTTAAAAGGGGGGTTATCTCATTTTAATGGCATCACTTCATTTTATTAATGACCACCTAAAATCCACCTGTTTGTTTCCTGCTAATTCCCCCTTTCCAGCCTGTCCAGGAGCATTGAGAAAGAAAGAACCACCCTTGTCCCTTACTTCTTTCTCAGTGTCAAAGATCTCTCCTTCCTGGTGCTTGGGCTTCCGCAGCCTCTTCTTCTTGAAGTAGGAATCAGTGAGATGCTTGGGAATTTTCACCCCAGTGAGATCCACCTTCGTGGATGTGGCAATAACGAATTTCTGGTGGGCCCGACGCAGAGGGACACGGTTGACAGCCAGGGGGCCTGAAGGCAGAGAGAACAAGGTCAGCATTTCTGGTGAAAACCACTGCCTTGAAGCTGAATTTTTCTATCTATGTGATGACCAGTTCCTTCAGAGTTGCCTACAGCTAAAATCTCAACAGTCAAAGCCCTCTAGAAATACAAAAATTTACTTCTTGAGCTCTTCCATGCAATCAGATACTGAAGCTTAACTATCTCCCCTCCACCTCCCTGCAAAGTCACAAATGACAGAATCATTAAGGCTGGAAAAGACCCAAAAGATCATCAAGTCCAACTTTGGACTGGTCATCACCTTGTCAACTAGAGCAGAGCACTGAGTGCCACATTCTATCATTCCCTGGACACCTCCAGGGATGAAGGTGTCCACCACAAAACATGATTCCACACTGATGTGCCAAACCAAATACATGCAGATCTGTCGTGCTACTGACCCCAGAGACAAACTTGAACTTAAAAAGCCCACCCCAAATCCACAGAATCCGCCAAACAAAAATATCATCATGCTTAAACAAAAAGTTTTACCTGTAACAAGCAGAAGGCCAGTATCAAGCTGCTTCAGGAACACAACACGCTGTAAAGAAATGAGATGTGACATCAATCCTCAGGTCCCAGTGCTCCCATACCACAGCCAAACTGGGAGTGTGCCTCTGTTACTGGTACAAGCACTGACAGTGCTCCAGGTGAGGCTCAGCTGTGCCACCCGAGGAGCTGCCACCCTGTGCTCCAAACTCCAGCACTTCATTACCTCCTCTCCAACTGAGTGAGACTCTCCATGAGCTTCCTCACTCAAGGCTGAGCAAAGCCAATTGCTCCAGTTTTACTCTTTTCCCACCCTACAGGATGGCAACAGCCATCCCATCACCCAGATCCTTTGTACAAGTTACAGGCAGGAATTGCATAAAACCCACAAGGACCCCACACATCACATGGTTAAAGCCATCCCCCAACTGTGTTTTGTTCCTTCTGGTCAAGGTTTCCTTCTCTGACAGCATTCTTTAGGGAATGTGACATCAAAGACCAAGAACTCAAGAAAATAAAGGATGCCAGCTGTGTTAGTAACCATCCTGAGTATGGAGAACCCAATGTAACAATCAAGTGTTACCTTGATAAATAGATTAAGAATAAAACTCTAATTTTTCCTTTGCAGTAACTGCTATAGGATCAAGTTTTGTGTTTGCTGCTGCAGCAACAGAAACAGGCACTGGCTCTGCTGCTCTGCACTGCAGCAAGACCCCTTTCATTCCATCCAAGCAACTGGCTGAGCCTGTTTTACCTCCAGCTCCGCTCAAAACAACCTTAATTCAACAAACATTTCACCTCTGCCTCCCCTAAGGGCTGGACAGGCAAAACACCCAGACAGAAACCACAGACTTGCACCCAGTGGCCGAGCTGCTGGAATCAGCTGGGAAATTCTGGGAGTCTGAAAGGCCGGGGAGCAGGAGCCGTGCCCACCTTGCCGCGGTGCCGGCCGGTGAGCAGGATCAGCACCGTGCCGGGGGTGATGGACGCCCGCAGGCGCCGCTTGTGCTCGCAGAACGGCTTCTTGCCGTGGCTCAGCAGCTTCCGGGGCACGTCCTCCGTGGGGTAGTACCTGGGCTGGGAGAGAGGACAGACATCTCCTACCACCTGTGCTCCAGGGACAGCGACCCCGCAGAAGGCTCTCCCCGGAGCTCAGCTTTCTGAAGGGTTTCTGCTGCAGCCGGGGCTTGGGAACGTTTCCTGGATTGTTTGGTGTCCGGCTCTGTATTTGTGTGTGTGTGTTCACTTCAGCACAGCAACACACAGGGCACGGAATTCCCGCCTGAATTCCCACCATCTCCCAAGAACGCCGGGGCTGTGCTGGAGGAGAGCGCTGCCAACGCTGAGGCACAGCACAGGCTGAGGTCCCCACATCGCCCCAGGACAGGGACTCATCACCCAGCCTGAAGTTACCCGGACCAAACCACGAGCACCCCAAAGCTTTTCCATACCATTTTCCGGATTTTAACCACCCGGCTGCCTCCATTCTTGTCTCCACCCACTGGCTTAGTGATGGTGGCACGGGGCATTTCCTTCTTCTTCTTCTCTATCTGTGTGCAAACAACAGGGAAAACTCAGCACATTTCAAACCCAAGACACCACACCAAACACGATTATTCCCAGTGTTTCCCGCCCTACCTTTGTCTCCGGGGCCGTGTACTTGCGCTTGTACAGGGCTTTCCTGGCGTACATGGCTGAGCGGGAATACCTCCCGATGCCCCGGGCCAGGGTGGGGTTACGGCTGGCATGGTACTTCTTCACCCTCTTCTTCTTGTCCCCTGCTGCCTTCTGGCTTGGCTTCTGCTCCGCCGGCTTCTTCTCCCCTGCTTTCTTCTTGGCCGGCTTCTTCTCAGCTGGCTTCTTCTCCGCGGGCGCCTTCTCACCCGCCATCTGCGATCACAAACAGCAGCGTTTAGGGCTTGTGACAGAGCAGAGAAAACAAAATCAAAGAATCCAAACCATCCTTTGCAGTACCTGTCAGCCACCTCCTCCAGCCATGGCTGACCAAGCGCTGCTCCCTGCGCGCCTCTACACGACTTAAAATGCTCCTGCACGCTGGCTACACCCTTTGCAGTACCTGTCAGCCACCTCCTCCAGCCATGGCTGACCAAGCGCTGCTCCCTGCGCGCCTCTACACGACTTTAAATGCTCCTGCACGCTGGCTACACAGCTCCAGCGCACATCCCAGCGCTCCTCGGTGGGGAGCCCGGGGAC
>VZRO01001509.1:119359-153122 GCA_013397915.1 Daphoenositta chrysoptera | reverse complement strand
GGGTGTCCCCGGTTTGGGGGGTTCAGGTGGGTGCCCCCGGTTTGAGGGGTTCAGGTGGGTGCCCCCGGTTTGGGGGGGCTCAGGGGGGTGCCCCCGGTTTGGGGGGGCTCAGGTGGGTGTCCCCATGGAGCACCGGAGCCGAGGGGTGAATTGATGGCGTGTGGGACCTGCTCGGTATCAAGGGCCGGCACCGCTGATTTACCGACCCTAAAACACGACCCAGCTGCAAACCGAGTGTTCCTGAGCTCCCCACGCCTGCTCTCTTAATCAGTTATCAGCATTTCTAATTTCAAAGCCTTGTGGCACTGTTAAAGCACGATGAGAAACAGCCGAATCCATTTCTTTGTTGTAGCTTCTCACTGTCCTTAATGGATTTTGGTGTTTGTCTGGTACCAGGTGTCCTTTTGGGCTCAGAGGTTTGTGTGAATGTTGGGCCTCAGAGGAATTGTTGTCATAGGAAAGAGTATAAACATATTTATCCTTTATAACAGACCTATTCTGAGGTTCGTGGGATCCCAGAATGGTTTGGTTTGGAAGGGACCATAAAAATCATCCCATTCCATCTCTTACCACGGGCAGGGACACCTTCCACAGTCCCAGGTTGCTCCAAGCCCCGTCCAGCCTGGCCTTGGACACTTCCAGGGATGGGGCAGCCACAATTTCAATTGATTCACCTCTATAAGTAATACTTATTAAATAAGTATATATATGTATAATTTCTCCAAGGATAAGTTGTCCTCTCTCTTCTTCTGCTCAAGGTGGGGACCCTGGATGAGTTGGTTTCAATCCGTGGCCATTTATAGTTGGATTTGGGTTTTTTTTTTAACTCTATGGAGGATCTTTAGTCTATGTTGGGTTTTCTGATGTCCCTGCTCACGCTGGGAACAAGGTTACAGGTTACCTTTTGGAAACATTGTGAACTTCCTCCTTGCCCGGAATAATCCTGTTACTCTGCGCAGAACTCTTAAATTGTAACTTGTGAGGGAGACTGAGAAAAGATGGGAAATATCAACTGATGAGCCTATAAATAGGAGTAATTAAAGTACCCGTCAGCACATCCCCAGTGCTGTGGTTGTGACAGCTGAGACAGAACCGATTTCATCTCTCCTGCTCTTGCAAAGGTGATTAAAAAACCCAGTCAGAGCATGGAAAATTGTATTGATTTATTTATTTTTGTTTGGGAGGAGAGAAATGTGCTGGCAGTGTGTGACTTAGGGAGCACAGATCCTGCTGGTCTTTGCTGGACCGTGACAACAAAAAAGGGATAAATGTGGTAAGGATGGATTTTCCACCATGGTTTTTTTTTCTTTTTTTCATCAGAAGATTCCTTGCTTTGCTGAAATCCCCTTGATTTTCTAAACGAGACCTTGCCATTTCACTGGTTACTTTCTTACCAACATTTCCACCTTGCTGTGAACTAATTCTGGATTGGGAACGGTGTATTCCAAGCCCCCGAGTGGGAATTGCTGCGGCAGGGACGGTGAGGAGCCAGTTTGACCAGAGCGTGGGTTTGGGTGACTTCTGTGCTTGTATTTACTGCCCTTGGCCGGGGCAGCTCCGCACCTGCTCCCACGGAGATGGGGAGGGAAAGCAGGATAAAAAGCCCAAAATGCATTCCATCCCTATAAAAGGAAGCGTGAGAGCGGGTCCTGCCCGGGGGTGGTGTCACTGGTGAGCGCTGGCCCTTTGCTGTCCCCTCCCAGTTTGGAAGGGCCGCAGCCCCAAGGTTGGGAGCACAAGGGATGGCAGCACTTCAAGGAGGATCCTCCTCCCGGCCGGAACCGCTGGCAGGGATCACTGACACCCCCATTCTGCTATTTGGGGTGGCTGACAAATGCAGCTTCCTACTCAAAGCCAAAAATACGGAGCTGAGGGAGCAGGAGGACGAGGCGCCAGCAGAACCAGAGTTACATAAAGTGCAAGGAACCCTCCCAGGTGGAGCTTGGCTTTGCTGCACTCGGCTTTTGGCATCTTGGTGTGGATGTGGGAATGAGATTTTTGGGGTTTAAAGCATCTGTCGTGTGTTTAACCTCTCCTTTAAATGCTGCTTAAATAACGGGTTATTTGTAGTCGCCTCTGTATAGAAATTATTGTTTTTCCTTTATTGTAACAACTCACGTGCAGCGACTTCCTCTAAGGCTTAGGGTGGGATGCAGAAGATATTCCATTTGTGAAAGTTTATGGAATGTCGATGTAATAAATCTGGAGAACCAATCCCAATAATTTCTCCTCTGTCTGTTCAGACATTTTTTGATGTAAACTCCAAAACCTTTTCTCTTGAATTCTGTGCATATTTAAAAAGCTTGTGAATTGTTCAAATTATTACTGCACATTTTTTGTGGGGTTTTTTTTTTTTGTTTTCTCCTAATGGAAGTAAAATTTTGAGAGTGGAAATGTGGTAAATATGGTAAATATATGATCACCTCCTCCAGGCTACCTGTTGTAGGCTGAAATGTGTTATTTAATGTTCAGTTCATCCTAGTGCAGTTTCTTTTGTGAGAACGTTCCTTGACCTTCTAATAATCATTAGATAAATGTAACATTATTAGTAAGTTCATTCCCATTTGCTGTGATGACTTGGAAGTATTTTTGAATGGTTTTTTGCCATGTCCTGTGCATAAATTTGGTATTTTCTGTGTTGTTTTTCAGTGGAAGATGGGGACTGTTCACTAGATTTTTGTAGTGCAAGTAGACAATTATTAACTAGGGGGGAAAAAAGCAAGATTCACAAGAAGATTCACACAATTTACTTCTAAAATGGATCCTAATTCCCCTTTGAATTACTTGCTAGAGATCTGGATTTTCTAGAATCCTAAAACTCCAGAACATTTCTGAAGAGAATGGTCTGGAGAAGGCTTTGGTGGGAATATTGGCAACTTTTCAGTAGAGAAGTAATTGCTGCAACAATTGAAATAATAACCCTAAATTTAGACCTGTGCTCTCATATTTTGCTGATTTAGCAATTGAGCCTGAAATGCTGACTGGATCAGGAAGGATCAGGAATGGTGTTCAATTTTTTCTGGATATAACACTCCTCTCTCTGTGATGAGCTTGACTGTGGAGTTTTTTTGGATATATTTTGCTGTACTTTGGCAAAACCCAGAGGTGTCCAAAGAGGAGCAGGCCGACTTCTTTCTGCACACAAGAACGAGCATTTAACTCTGAAAATTAAAGGTGATTTTTAATTGCCAAGGTGACAGAGCCGAGCTTGGGGTGCTCACATCCCTGCTCTGATGGTTTATTTTTAGAGTTTGGCTTTTAAAATCCTCGCTGAGTCCTTTCATGCAGAACCCGTTTGGGGCTGCAATAAAAATGGGTAATTCCAGATAAGAGCAGAGGCAGTGGTGACACCGAGTGGCTCCAAATAAGTCTCCAAAGTCAATGCCAGAGGTGGGGACAGGGAGCTGTTGGCCACAGCCCAGCCCCAGCTCTGCCTGGGCTCTGGGATAGTCATTGAGGGCAGTTTGTGGGTGGTGAGGATCAATAGGAGATTCCTCTGTGGTTGTATTTAAGCAGGATAGATCCAACCCTGGCTCCACATTCCCGGGAGGAAGAGCAGTGGGGTGTCCACGCAGGGAGTTCCTTCCTGACCCCCTCAGCTGTGCCCTAAACCATGAGGTTTTGTTCAGTTTTTAACCTTCAAAATGTTGTCAAGTGTCACTTTGGATGTTTTGTGTTATTTTTAGGGGTTTTTCCTGTTTGTCTTCCAGTTTCTTTGTGTGCTGTGTTTTCCTGGAGTAAGGAAATACCACTTCTGGTCTGTGTTTATGTTGTGTACCTTTGATATCATTTTAATGTGGGCAGTCAGAGTATGGATAAATGTAATTCTTGGGCTTACAAAAAATTGCAGTGTATAAAGTTGCAATATGAAATTAATAACTAACAGAAATTGTATTAATTTAGGTACAAAGCTCGGTTCGGGAGCTGTCAGATTGCTCCGTGTGAATTAACTCTGAAAACCTGCTGTTTATTTATTAACATTCTTTATTTTTAACCTCTTGTAGGTGGTTTCATCCAAATATCACTGGGGTGGAGGCAGAAAACCTGCTGTTAACAAGAGGAGTCGATGGCAGCTTCCTGGCACGGCCCAGCAAAAGTAACCCAGGAGACTTCACACTCTCTGTTAGGTGAGTTTGGGTCTTTCCAGTCTTGGTAATGATGTTAATTTGCTGCTGTCCTGAGGGGAATGAGCTGTGGGTGAACTCTGTGGAAGAGGTGACAGAATGCACAGATAACTTTTTAGTCTTGTTCATTTTTCCCTCTTCTTTTTCTCCCATTTTCCCTGACGAGCTCCTCAAGAGCTCTAGGTTGGAGAGGAGTGAATACTGATTTTGCAGCAAGACAAAAAAGTTCAGGGGAAGCAGAAATAGGTTGATAATAACGTTGCTTTTTAGCCCTTTCCAAATCCATTTGATAAGCAGCTGGAAGCAGCAGAGGTGTTGGGAATTAGTGATCCAGCAGGAAATCCAGACTCTCCTTGCACAGGAAAAGTCAGCAAGTTTTTAAGGGCAACTGTGGCTTTTTCAGCTTCCAAAATAGGCCTTCTGTGACAGTTGTCCCCTGACACTGTGTGGTAGGGATGGGGAAAAGACAGCAAGAGGAAGTAGATAAAGGAAAAGGGAAAAGTGGTTTTGGTGATAAGAGTTTGTGCTGCTTGGATACTTGTGAGATAACAGGCCTTGTGGCACAGGAGGGGATTCCTGCTGGGAGCTGCTCTTCCTTAATATTAGAGACTGTGGCAGCAGGCAAAGGCAAATGATTCCTGAGGGAGAGACCTCGGGAGCTGGTGGGAATTCTGGAGAAAGGAGCAAAGCAGCTCTGGTGGGTCCCTCCAGAACGCTGAACTCCTCTCACCCTCCACCCTTGTGCTTGGGTGTGGAATTCTCTGTGGGTCTGAGGGATTTCTCCTGCGGCTCCTGAGGCTGCAGGGTTTAGGCTGCCTTCAAGGATCCTTCCAGCACGGAATTGTTTCCCTGTTCCCCCTGGCTGCTGGGCAGAGAAGCTGAAGCAGAGGGGCAGCAGCTCAGCTCTTGTGTGACAGTTCAGTGCTGGAATTTTGAGTCTGGATTTCTCCACCAAAATTTCATCACCAAACATAAAAGTTATTGATTGATCAGCTGACTTGGGAAGGGTTTGTTTTTTTTTTGTCCTCTCAAATCTCAGACGAACTGGAGCTGTCACCCACATCAAGATCCAGAACACAGGTGATTACTATGACCTCTACGGGGGAGAGAAGTTTGCCACGCTGGCTGAGCTGGTCCAGTACTACATGGAACACCACGGGCAGCTCAAGGAGAAGAATGGAGATGTCATAGAGCTGAAATATCCCCTCAACTGTGCTGACCCCACATCTGAAAGGTCAGAGAAGTGGTGGAACCTCAATGTCCTTGTGTCCTTCTTGATAAATGCCCTCATTATCCCTCTTAACAGTCAGCCTTCATCTGGGAAAAGTGTGGCCACAACCTTGGATTCATTTCAGGGAGGTTCCTTGCAAAATGGATCAATAAATGTGGTTAAAGGTGAAGCAATCCAAGCCTCAGAAGCTGTTCCCTTCAGCATTCTTCCTTGGGTGGGACAGAACATAAAAAGAGGGCATAATTCCCTTTATTTTTACTGGGAGAATGTTTAATTGGAGAAGTTCTCCTGGAGCTGTTGTTGCTGCAAGGAATTCCCAGGGATATTTCTGGGCATAACTTTTTGTGCTTTTCCTAGAAAGTGGAGGCCATACAAATCCTCAGATTCCTCAAACTCCTGTTCTGAGGAGCATGATTAAGAAGGAGAATTTGAGACTTTGGATTTGAGGAAATGTCAGGGGTCAGAACTAGACCAGCAGATACCTGTTTATTCCTAGAAATGAAAAAAGAAGGAAAAATATTCAAGCAGGTTCTCTCACTCCTCAGAATGGCTTAACAGAGGTGGGGAGGATCAATGCTTTTCTGGCCCTGTTTCCTGAAGAATTGAGGTTGCTGGGATTATCCTCTCCAGTTCCTAATGGGATAGAAGGGTGAGGTCTCAAAGGTGTGAAATTCCCACAAGTTTATCAGGAAAGTTTCATGAAGGAAATAAAGAATGAATGCCTTGACTGAGGGGAAGGTTGCAGTGTAACCTGGTGTTTATTGGAATCCACTGGGATTGTTGTGAAGGATCCAGATCAAAGCTTCACTGGAAGCTTGTGGGAAATTCATGGAAGTGCTTTGAAGCGTTTCTGTCCTCACTGTCGTGCACCTGGGCACTTCCAATGTTTTTTTTACTCATTATTTTTACAAACTGAGGTTTTCCCTAGCCCTGACCCCTGCTGAGTGAACAGAAGGATTTAATTTTATCATAAATACCTGGAAGGAGTGGATTCAGCTGGAATGCTAAGCAGGGTGCCTCCCTCCATGTCCCTTTATTTCCAGGTGGTTTCATGGGCATCTCTCTGGGAGAGAAGCTGAGAAACTCCTGACAGAGAAAGGAAAACATGGGAGTTTCCTGGTGCGGGAGAGCCAGAGCCACCCTGGGGACTTTGTCCTCTCCGTGAGGACGGGGGATGACAAAGGAGAGAGCAACGATGGCAAATCCAAAGTGACACACGTCATGATCCACTGCCAGGTAGGAAAAACAGGGAGTCCATGGGCCCAGGAGCTCTGGATACATCCCCCTTCTCCCTGGGGGTGCTGCAGGTCATCCCTTTGATCAAATTGATTCGTTTGATGGCATCAGAATTCCAGCAGGGATTATTTTTGGGGGACTGCTTGGCTGAGTGGCTCCTGTCAAGGGCGTTCTGGCTCAAATCACACTTTACTGTGCTCAGGGAGTCTCCTGGATGGATTCTATCAAAATAGGGGGGATTGGATAAATGGGAATCCATCCAGAGATGTCTCTCTCCTGTCAGTTCAGGCAGTTACACCTGGTAAGTGATCAGCAGTCCGTGAAAACGAGTGTTCATTCCAAGGAATGCCTTGAAATCTAAATCTTCAATTTAATACAAGGTTGTTCTTCACTGAAGTGTTATTAAATTATAATTTTGATATTTATATATGCCCATGGGTTGCTATTTAAAAAATAATCATACATTTTTAAAAAATCATAGGTTTTTGTCATTCTGTGTTACTTCTGTTGTGCCAAAAGACAGTGTAATGACTTAGTTGTATAAAAACACCTAAAATGCAGTAACAGAAGTAGTGTGGAGGTAGAAATGGCCCACCAGAACTGTAAATGCTGAATTACCAGAACGTGTTTATTTTTTCAAGTAAACCTCTCCTTTTTGCAGTTAGCACTTATGCCATTGAGGAAAATAACTTGGCATTGCTTCCTTAAAATAAGGATGGTGCCAGGCAGTACCAGCCTGTCAGGACCCAATCATACACTGAATTTTGGAAATCAATTGAAATCCCTAATTCCTGGATTCTCACCCTATAGCTCCAGTATCTGCTTGAGCTGCCTGGACCCCAGTTCAGATGGAATCAGCTCTCTTAAAAGGCAGATAAACTGATTTTCGAGGAGATGGCAAAGAAGGGGATGTCCTACAGAGTATCTGTGTTTCTGTTTATTAAACTCCTATCCTTTAGCAGAAGGATTTTAGTAGAGTCTTCTACACTTAATTTTAAGGGTTATTTCTGATGCAAGGCACAGCCTGAAGGGGCTGTGATGGTGGGAAGTGCGTGGATTTTGAGGAGCATTTGTCTTTCCAGGATCTCAAATACGACGTTGGCGGAGGGGAGAAGTTTGACTCTCTGACAGATCTGGTGGAGCATTACAAGAAGAACCCCATGGTGGAGACCTTGGGCACCGTGCTGCAACTCAAACAGGTGAGAAGCAGAGGACAACCCTGAGCTTTGCCACCTCCAGGATGTGTTGTTGGAATGCAGCTTTTCCATACTTCCTGCAAGACTTTTTCTTCTCTGAGGCAAAAAATGAAGGATTAAAGCTTCATGAAATGGATGACAAATTTAAATGGGGACAATTTTTGTTTTGCTTGTGAAGGGATAGAGTGTTGTCTCTGCAGTGCAGAATTTCCTGGTCTGTAGGAATCCCAGAACAAGTCCAGAAATGAGACAATTTAATGCACTAAATAAAAACATAGACTTTAAAAGCAACCATTCACCATCCCCTTCCTCACTGCCCTTTGTTTGAATTCCAAAATTCTGACGTCCAAAAAAATACCTGTATCCTAAAACTCCCATAAAAATATCCTTATCTTGGGGGATCTGTGTTTGAATTGTCTTCTCCTGGTTGTGATTTGCTAACCCTGTGCTGTTTGGGGTCCGTGTCCCTCAGCCCCTGAACACCACCCGGATCAACGCTGCCGAGATCGAGAGCAGAGTGAGGGAGCTCAGCAAACTGGCAGAGACCACGGATAAAGTCAAGCAGGGCTTCTGGGAAGAGTTTGAGGTAATTCCTTATGTTCAAAGTAGTGTTTCCTCCAGTGGAAAAAGTGCTAAAGTCAGGTTGGGTTCTGCCTTCCTGGTGTTTCCTCCTCTCCGTCACTTCAGCTCCCTGGTTTTGCTCCCATCTCCAGGGGTTGAAGTTTTGCCAGCTTACTTTCGTGGCTTGAAATATTTGCCTTTTTTTCCTGATTCTCAGAGTGCTTTTTATCCAGTCCCTGGCACAATCCTTCCTGGATATCCTCCTCACCATGAAGGGAGCTTCATGTTACCCCTGTGTTTGTCCCACCAGGACAATCCAGCAAATTCCTTCTGCTGTTTGGGAAGTTGGGACCCATTTCTTTAGGGAAACTTCCATTTCTCAGTCAATCCATTGCCCTTGTGGCTTTTTGATACTCGTTTTTGGGGCCCTTAAAGCCATTGCGAACTGGTAGAAGGCTCTGGGATGGAGCAACGTGGATTATATGCATTCCTAGGACTTCTGGAGATTTATTTTCATTTTGTTTTGGTGTTTCATTTCTCTCTGCAGGCAAAATTCCAATTTTCTTCCAGAAAGAGTGTTTAGTGACAGGACAGGGGGAATGGCTTCAAACAGGAAGAGGTTTAGATGGGATTTTGGGAAGAAATCCTTCCAGAATTTGGGAGAAACTCTTCCCAGAGAAGCTGTGGCTGCCCTATCCCTGGAAGTGTTCAGGGCCAGATTGGATGGGGCTTGGATCAACCTTTGATAGTGAAATTATTTGGGTTGTGAGGGACCTTAAATCACATCTCATCCCACCCCCTGCCATGGGCAGGGACACCTTCCACTAGCCCAGGTTGCTCCAAGCCCTGTCCAACCCCTCCTGGAACACTCCAGGCTGGATATGATGGACTGGTTTATACCTCACCCACACAACCACCAGTGGAGTCTGGAATTCCACCAGCAGATGGCAACAGGAAACTGGGAAGTGCTGAGGGAGCTCCAGAGAGGCTGGTTTGAGAAACTTCCTGAATAGTGATGGATTTGCAAAGTGGCCATCCTTGGAGAGACCCTCTTTGGTCAGAAATATCCATTAGCTAAATGTGCTGTCCAGTGTGCTCTGATTACTGCAGGAGAAGGAAAACAAATCCATGAAAAGTGTAGGAATTAGCACAGAGGTGTGTGAGGGGAATATCAGATGGTGAGGTCATGGCAGTGGGAAATGGTAAAGTGAGGATTAAGCTTTCTCCTTTCTCTTTCCAGAGTGAGGGGACAGTCCTTGATCCAGGGCTGCTGAATGGTCAGAATTCCATCTGGAGAGGGAAGGAAGTCAGCAGAGGCCGTGTGTGTGGGAAGGGGTTGTTTGTTTGGCAAAATATAACTGAGCTATTAATTCACAGTTCTTCCCTGACCTCTTGGTCCACGTTGAAGAAATCTGTCTTGGAGTGGATTTCTCAGTGGGGCCTTAGAAGCAAAGTGTTTTCCTTACAGAAGGAAAAGTCGTAGAGGAAAAGCAAATAAAAGAAGGATTTCAACTGTGAGACATTGCACTTCATTTTCCCCTTCACTGCTGGCAGTGAGGTCAGCACTAACCCTCAATTTTTTGGGAATGAAGCCCTCTCCCAGCAGTTTTAGTGCCCTGCTTTTCCATTCCCCTCAGGGAAGCTCCAGCTGAGCCCAGGTGTGGCAGGAGGGGGAGCACACTCCAGGTTGTCCATGGATCCCTGTCTGTGCTGCTCAGGAGCTGCCAGCCCAGATGGTGGATTTAAATTACTTGTCTCCAGGCAGGAACGAGCCTCTTGTCCCAGGAACCACCAGACAGGAATGCTGACAGTCCTTGTAATGTTTTTCCTCCTGAAAAATGGTTATTTCTGAGCTCAGTGCTGGGATGTTGCAGTGAAATCGAGGAGGATATTCCAGATTTATGGTTGTGTTGTTCCAGCTCTGAATGGGCTTGTTGGGAGTCGCTGCTACTTGTGGATCTCTCCTCAGGGATGCTCCAAGCAATAATAATTAACTCTAGGAAGGAAGATGTGGTTTCCACACATTTAATTGCTTCCATTCTTTAACTTGCTGGGAAAGTTTAGCTCTCAGTCCTTTTGCCTGGAATTCCACAGGCAGTGCATTTGGAAATTCCATTTTCTGTCCTTTGTCACGAGCTTGAAACTTTGCACCTCTTACATTTCTTTTGCTTTCCCTGGCTTTAGGATGAGCCTAATTATCCAAGGTCATTAAGTGAGGGAGTATCAGACTGAGACAGGAGCAAGCAAATGTGTCAAGCTTTAAATAAAAGCAAGAGTCTGGAGGGTGGGAATGATGAGGGGAGCAGCTCCCAAAGCCTGAGTGTTCCTTTTAGTGGGGCCAGAACTGTTTTGGGGATTAAAACTTGGAGCAAAGCATTGGGATCCCAAAAGGAGACTGGGATCTTCAGGGAGCTTTGGGAGAAGGGAGATTGGGAGTGGGGAGGTTTGCCATGAAACAGCGTGGCTGTGAAATTTTGGAATTGCTGCTGTCCCTGGGACATTGTGTTCCAGAAATCCCCACTCCGGGTTGTTCCTTCACTGGGATAATTTATGGATAACCCCATTTGTAGTCACCTAATGCCCCTCTCCTCCCTTTTCTCTGGGAGAAGGGATTGCTGTGAGCATGGACCAGTCCATCCTGCTTTTTTTTGAGCCTCCCTGTCTGTGCTCTGCCCTCAGACCTTGCAGCAGCAGGAATGCAAACTCCTCTACAGCCGTAAGGAAGGGCAGCGCCAGGAAAACAAGAACAAAAATAGATACAAAAACATTTTACCCTGTAAGTATTGATCCTTCACTGCCATTTCATGTTCCTCTGGTTTATTTTCCTCATTTATACAGGGTTAATTAAGCACCACTGGGCTCTTGCTTCTCTTTAATGATCACTTCCCCTCTTATCAGGATTATCCCGTAATTTCCAATACAGGTTCAGACATTTGCACTTTGTAGATATTTGTAATATTGTTTTTTTATCTTCAGCTTTCATTTAAAAGCCTCACATCCCTCAGCTGTTACTCAACAGGCTGGAATGCTTCGATTTAAGAGGATTAAATTGGGGCACAAAACTGCAATGTGCAAATCCCAAGGCTTTGCCTTGCCTTAGTGTTTGAGTGTCCCTGTGCTCCTGAATTCCCGGGACATGGACATGTCCAGCTGGTCACAGCCACTTTAAAGGAACTAAAAGAGGCAATTTGGCATATTCTAATCACTAATTTACTAAGTTTGCTAATTAATTAACATCCATTTTTGCAGTTGATCACACCAGAGTCGTTCTCCACGATGGTGATCCCAACGAACCCGTTTCAGACTATATCAATGCTAATATTATTATGGTGAGTGTATTCCCACCTCCCATCCCTTGAATCCAAGGGAATCTTCGTCACCATTTGTTAAATTGTTGTGTTTTTTCCCCTCTAGCCTGAGTTTGAAACCAAGTGCAACAACTCAAAGCCAAAAAAAAGCTACATTGCCACCCAGGGCTGCCTGCAGAACACGGTGAATGATTTCTGGAGGATGGTGTTCCAGGAGAATTCCCGAGTTATTGTCATGACCACGAAAGAAGTGGAAAGAGGAAAGGTAAAGCCAGACTCCAGCTGGCCTTGGGAAAAGTCCTGACATTTGAGTGCAAGTAAGGACTAAAGGGACTGGGATAAATCAATTTATAGCTGGAATCTGTGTGCCACCAGATTCCTTGGAGCTCTGGAAGGTGCTGAGGGTCCTTTTTTACTGGTGCCTGTGGGAATTGGGGATATTTTCCTGTCACTTCAAGCCTCCCTTCCTTAAGGATTGCCTGCTGAAATTTTAGCTGCTGAATGTGAATCTCTGTGTTTCAAACTTATTCAGGGAAGGAGGCACTGGGATGGGAGGTGTGGCCAAGCAGGAATTCTGTGTGCTTGAAGGGAAAAATTCCCTGCTCCTGGAGCAAAACTCTTGCCATTTATTTTAGCTCATCAAGCCTGCATGGACCTCCCTAAAAAAGCAGAATTATGGGATTTTATTATTACAAGACTGAACGTAGAGGTGTTGCTTCTTACCTGGGAACTGCTCTGGCAGGATTTAATGCTCTCAAAGAGGAATTTTCCCTGCCATGGTGTATCCCAAAAAACTCCATTTACCTTTGGAGTACAGGTCTTGCTCCCTGGCCTCTGGCAAACCTGGGGACATTCCAGTTTGTTTCTGGTTTCTCATGACACAAGGCAGGAAAGAATAGGAACAGTTGAACACTGATATCCTGGCAACAGCCACGTGCAGCTTCCTGGGGATTGTATGGATTTACCTCTGGAATTTGTTGCTTTCTGTTTTCTCTCCTCTTCTTTTAAAGTTTATTGTCTTCTTCCACACACCACTGTCCACCTTTTTTCCCTTCTTCTATATTCCTATGATCTGTTTCTGAAGGGAAAGCTGTTGCCTTTTTAGGGGAGCATCACTTGTGGAAAAAAAAATCAAATTAAAACCTGAAGTTTTTCTGGGGGTGACTGATGATTGTAGGGGTTCCTCACCCCCAGGAACTTCCTGTGTGTGGACTGAAGGCAAAAAACCAGAAGATTTTATGGGATTCTCTCCCTAACTGAGGTGTCAAAGCTGCCACTGCTGTTGTTTGTTGGAGCCATTAGACTTCGTCTCATGGATTTTTATTTTCAGTCTTTGACTTTGTCTTGTGGATCTTTTCTTAGTCTTTGTAAGGTTCTGCCACTTCATCCCCCTGATAAAGGGACAGGATTTGTGTTTCCTTCCCGAGAATGTACTGAAGGAAGGAGAAGCTCCCCCTTCCCAGTGATATTCTTTGTTTTGGAAGAGAAGAAATAAATTCTGGGGTTGTTTTGGCAGAGTTCCCTTGAATTCACGTTTCTTTCTTCAAGTTATTTATTATATTTTTTTAAGAACCTCCTGAATGGCCTCAGCTCCCCTGCAGTTTCTCCATTATTCTTCCCAAAGTTTGCTCAGCCCTTTTGCTGGAGAAAACACTTTAACACCTGATTAATTCACCAGTACTGCACTGCTTATTCTATCTCTACCCTTGATTGGTTTTTGATGCCTTTTTCACTTGGTAAAAAATTGCAAATACCAGTCCTGGTATCAAATCAAAGCTTTTTTATCTCAGGCCAAGCTGTTTGCAGGAAGGAGAGAACCCTTTGCAGCAGAGCAGCCTCCAAGAGCTCATTGCCTGAGGAAGGGAGGAACTATGGAACATCCCAGCCCTGCACCGAGTCCTGGATGTGCTTTAAAGTGCAGAAGCAGCAAATCCTTAGAAATTAAAAGAGTTGGGTTTTGGAGGCAGTTCAGCAACCCCTCCAGCAGAGTAAAGCTTACTTGAACATCACGTTGCTGTTCAGACTTGCTCTACCAACTGCTCAGAGCTCTGCACTGAAAAAAACTGCAAGTAATTTCTGCTGGCACCCCCCAAAATCAGTGTATTTTCTTCAATTTCTCCCCTTGTGCCAGGGAAGAAGGGCAGAAATAGCAGGAAAGCATCTTGTTGCCTACGTGGGATGTGTTCAACCATCTTACTCTGCCCTGGGCTGGCAGAAGGAGCTTCCCTGTGCTGTGTTCTCTCCTAAATATCCAGAATAACTGCAAACAGACCCTGTTGCTCTGTAGGTCTTGGTGTTTGCTCTTGCTGGAGGCTGCTCCTGCAATAATTTCTGCTTTGCTGCTGCATTCCCAGGAGTTGCCCTTTCCTGACCTGTCCCAGGAGCCAAATCCAAGTGCTGACAGGTGGATCCATTCCTCAGTGGGTGGAGTTTATCCATAGGCAAAGATAATCTGGATGGAGAATCAGCACAACAAAAACTCTGTGTTTGAGAAGCTACAGACCCCTGAACTGCTCCTGTGCAGGAGCCTGAACCCTCTCTGGTGGTGGAACCAGAGCTGTGTCAGCCCTTCCTGCTCCAAGCCATGGAAAAGCAAGCATCCAAGTTTAATTTCCACTAGAAATGATTTATACCTTTGACCTTTACATCTTTTGCAGCCTGTAGGGTTTGGGCTGTGGAACAGCCTGTGGGGCTGAACTCTGCTGGAATTCTGTATTTTGACACCCAGGGTTGGGGGGAGATATAAAAAACAGGATTTTAAGCTCCAGGTTTTGAAAATATCCAAGCACAAAATATCAAAAGAAGTGCTAACAGGAAAGGTGGCCTGAACCTGTCTGAAATTATCTGGTGTTTGTTATAGAGAGGAGAAACTTCCCATTAAAACGTTCTTTACCTCATCAGCTGCTTGTCCTCTGTGGATTCTGAAATGAGAGCTTCAGGGCTGTGTTAACCAGTTTGCAAAGCAGCCTTTTTTTTTCCCCTGCCTGATTATTCCTTTTTTGTTGTTGTTGTTGGGTTGGGGTTTTTTTATTATTATTATTATTTATTTTTTATTTTGCAATCTTGCAGAGTAAGTGTGTCAAGTACTGGCCGGATGAATATTCCCTGAAGGAATACGGAGTGATGCGTGTCCGGAATGTGAAGGAGAGTGCAGCACACGATTACACCCTGAGAGAGCTGAAACTTTCCAAAGTTGGCCAGGTGAGCACAAGAGTAACTCTGTCCTTTCAGTTCAGCTTGTGGATCACCAAAGGAAAAATGGCAGGAATAACCCATTTCTCTGGAATCAATAAAAGCACTCGGAGATGAATAAATGGAGCCCTGGCTCTCTTTGAAGCTCCACGTTTAGTTCCATCCATCTTTTTCTTTGCCCTTGGGATAATTGAAGATTCTCCTACCTAAGCAGCTTTTGGCAGGAGAGGGAGGCAGTGCTGCAGAGCTTGGAGGGAATCTGGGAGGAGGGATAATGCTTTTAACTGAGGACACTTCAATCCAGCCAGGCGTTTGCTCCCTCATGGAAATGGTTGCATGGAAAGGAAAGAGGAAAAGAAAGGAAAGAGGAAAGGAAAGGTAAGGTTAGGTTATGTGTGGGTCCAGGGTGTGGAAAATTCACTTAAGGGAAGGGATAAAAAGGTGAGGAAACAGTGTGGAGATGGCACTTCCTATTAAGGAACAGTTTGGATCAGGGAGGAGAAGCAACTCAGGGGATTTAGTGACTGATGTGCCAGGCCAGGAAGGGCCCTGGCTCATTCCCTCCTTTCGGAGTGATGGAGCCGTGGGTGCTGTGCTCAGCTGGGATTTGGGATATGCCCCCTCCCCACTGGACCCAGCTGTGCCCCATAAATGCTTTTGGAGCTGGATTTTGACCCGGAGGGTTCTGTTTGCCTGTCCTGGCCTCCTCCTCGCAGGGGAACACGGAGAGGACGGTGTGGCAGTACCACTTCCGAACCTGGCCCGACCACGGCGTGCCCAGCGACCCCGGCGGCGTCCTGGATTTCCTGGAGGAGGTGCACCACAAGCAGGAGAGCATTCCTGATGCAGGACCTGTGGTGGTCCACTGCAGGTGAGGGATGGGATGGGCTGGGCTCCTCCTGCTTCTCCTCCTTTTGGCCCAGGGAGCTGAGACCTTTTCAAAAGGATAAATTTCCCTGGGAACTGCTCGGAGTTCCCTTTGTTTTCTGCCTGTACGATGTCACATTCCAGGTGGTCCCCTTGGGAAGGGATTTCAGAGTGTGAACTTTGTATAAATGAGAATTTCTGCTGTTGGATGAGAAGGTGGGACGAGTCCTGGCTGGAGCATTTCAGGTGCAGGATCATGGGAATTCTGGTGTCCCATCCCACCTGTGAGGGCTCTATCCTTTTTGGGTGTTCTCAACTTATAAATGAGATGCTTTTTAGGCAAGAAAATATTAAATCTGGCCTTATGGGGGTTTTTTCTGATCGAGGGATATTTATAAACACCAATTTCTGTCCCTTCCCTGAGGTCTCTGCTCACTTTTGGCTCTGTGGTTTGGCTGTAATTTGGAAGCCCCTGGCTATAATTTCGAAGCCTCCTGTCCCCTAATTCCAGACTCTTCCCTGTCCTGGGGTTTTGCTGTGCGTTCAGAAAGAGCAAAACAATTAAATCCCATTTTTTTTTCCTTCTTCCAGTGCTGGGATTGGGCGAACAGGAACTTTCATTGTCATTGATATCCTCATTGACATCATCCGAGAGAAAGGTACCTCTTCCCTTTGATTTCCCTGCCCATCCACGGATCCACCCGGGAATGCTGCTGGAGGATTCAGGTGAGCTCCACCCTCACCGTGTTGATTTCCCTGCTCTTCCCATTCCCGTGGCTGTCCCCAGGGGTGGACTGTGACATCGATGTCCCCAAGACCATCCAGATGGTGAGGTCCCAGCGCTCAGGGATGGTGCAGACAGAGGCCCAGTACAGGTTCATTTACATGGCAGTGCAGCACTACATCGAGACCCTCCAGCGCAGGATCGAGGAGGAGCAGGTGGGTCCATCCCAAATATCCAATGGGAACACGGTGGGATTCCAGCAGGGAGCAGAATTGGTGGGGATTTTGGGGGGAATTCTGTCGTGGGAGGGCTGGGTCTGAAGGTGTGAGCGCTCTTCTATATTTCAGTTCATTATGCTTAAGAGTTAATGAAATTATTAGGTGGAATGGTCTCCTTAAATTAGGTGGAATCCTCTCCTTAAATTATCAAGTGGAATCCTCTCCTTAAAGTACTGTGTGGAATCCTTTCCCTAAATTATCAAGTGAAATCCTCTCCTTAAAATATCGAGTGGAATCATATCCTTAAAATATCAGGTGGAATCCTCTCCTGAAATTATAAAGTGGAGTCCTCTCCTTAAATTATTAAGTGGCATCTTCTCCTTAAAATATTGTGTGGAATCTTTTCCTGAAGTTATCAAGTGGAATCCTCTCCTTACATTGTTAAGTGGAATCCTCTTCTTAAAATAGGAGGTGGAATCTTCTCCCTAAATTATCCAGTGGAATCCTCTCCTTAAATTAAGTAGAATATCATCTCCTACCCTCCCCATCCCCAGCCCTGCCCCCAGATCTCAAATTTCCTTCCTATTATCAAATTTCCTGTGCAGGAAGAATAAAAGATAAGGGTCTGGTAATTAAAGCAGAACCTCGTGATCTTTGTGTTTTAAAGAGATTTCAAATCTTGTTCCCTGCACTCCTGAAAGGGGAAAATCAAATGCTGATGGTTCCAATCCCAATTTGGGAGTTTATGGGTAGGAAATCAATCTGTTGGAATGGAAAATGAAAGGGTGAGCGTGGTGATCCAACAAGAAGCACTTCCAGGAGTGTGGTGGGATCAGAAATGTTTGGGAATAAGTGGTGACAACCACCACAAGACCTTTCCCTCCCCCTTCCTGCTCAGGGAATTCCTTGTGCTCCAGTTCTGGGGGGTTTTACAGCAATTTCCTGCTTTGGTGATAAAGAGCTGATGTTTTCTCCCTGTCCCTGCTGCTCCCTGCCCTGACCTCGGAGCAGTTGGGATTTGTACCTTTTACTTTCTATGCTAATTAATCCATATTTTTGCTCTTTTTAGTATAATTTTCCCTGCTAGGGACTTTCCAACACGTGCTGAGTTAGTTCCTCTTTATCAGCCAGTTCCTGCAAAATGTCCTTGTGGTCCATTCCACAAATTCTGCATTCCATGTGCCCACCAATCCACAAATTCTGCATTCCATGTGCCCACCAATCCACCTTTCTCTCCCAGACTTTGTTCATTGAAGCAAATCCGCGTTTGCTCAACAAAACTTTTCCCAAGCTGTGTTCCCACAAACAGCTCAGGACAGCTCTGCTAAATGCTGGCTAAGGGTGGTTTAAGAATCACCAGCAACACCAGAACGAGCTGAGTGAGGTCTGAGCGTGTTTCAGGAGAACATCTTGGAAAAGCTTCAATCCTGGGAATGTTCTTAATGGGAATTCAGGAGCCAGAACTCCCCGGAGGCTCCGCCACCCTCTGCTGTGAGATTGGGTCAGCCCTCAGGACTTGCTGGAGCATTAAAAAACCCCAAATAAACCCACAACCCCCTTCCCACACCCCAGTTCCGTGCAAAACTTTAATTTCTGTGCTGTAGATTTTGATGTTTTCAGGCATTGTGAACGCCTGGAAAAAAAGGAAAAATCCATATTCCGTTTCTTTCCCGGCGTGGTTCCCTGGCAGGATCTGGAGCTGGGTGCCAGCACAATTGGCTGCAGCCTGGAGCATATGTGCAGAATCCAAATAACAGCTTGGCTGCTTTTTATATCAAACCTAATGGGCTCAGATATTATTTCATTAGAGCTCCTGCAAACAACGGGGTCGCTCCGTTGGCCCCAGCTCCGAGCTGGAAATCGGGTCAGTGGGAAGCCCAGTGGCTGCTCAAGAATGAAGTGGGGAGTTTTCTGCCAAGGAAACGAGGTTGGAGTACGTTCAGAGGGTGGGTGTGTTCTGCTGGAGGTGGTGGGATGGGGGAAAATGGGGATTTTCAGGTTTTGTCTCACTGGTAGCTCGAGCCAAGCTTTAGGTGTGCTCAGTGCCGTGTTCCCTGCAGAGCTGAGCTCTCCCCTCACGGACAAACCTAAAAACACCTCCTCTTGCTTATCTCCTCCTGGGATTTTTGCACTGCTACAATGATTTAACCCCAAACGTGGCTTTTTGTGGTGTGTTTTGCTTCACAGAAGAGCAAGAGGAAAGGGCACGAGTACACAAACATTAAATATTCGTTATCGGACCAGACGAGCGGGGATCAGAGCCCTCTCCCCCCCTGCACCCCAACCCCGACGTGTCCAGAGTAAGTTCAGTCCTGCTCTCAGTTTTGAGCTCTTCTGTCTCATCTTCAAACGAGACTGAGTTACCCCAGAACCTGCCCTGTTGTCCTGGGCTGTGCTCTGAGAATAAATCCAGTAAAATAAATTGTCCCTGAATTACGTGGTGTGTACAATAGGATTTCTTTTTTTTTTTGTCTCAAATGAGATTGTTGGGACTCTAAATCCTGATTTCATTTCAGAATGAGAGAAGATAGTGCTAGAGTATATGAAAACGTGGGGCTGATGCAACAGCAGAAGAGTTTCAGATGAGAAGATGTTCAGAGCCTTCCAGGTGTGTATGGCCAGGGGAGGGGCTGTGTCCAGCCTGGCTTGGGATAAAATGTACCCAGGAATGCCCCAAATGCTTGGAATTTATCCCCCTCAGGGTGCCAAAAGCTGATTTTAATTTAATTTTAATGACATCTGTACACAATCTCACCTTCTACTGCCAAAGCACCCACACAGTTTCTAAGCCAGGGTTGAGACTTTGGGTTGAGTTTAAGATTTATTGTCAAAACTGAGCACTTCTCTACAATGCCTGAATAAGAAAGAACTTCTGGGTTTGCTCCTAAATAATTCTTCTTTTTTTTTTTTTGCCTTTCTCAGACATAAAAATGGTTTTTAAAAAGGTCAAGAAAGAGATGGAAGAAGCTTCACGTGACCAGTGAGCTCTGAGGGCTTGGTACCTTTTTATTTACGGTTTTAATCCTTCAGTAGGCAAAACTTCAGAGCATCTAAAGATTGTTTTTATCTCTTCTCTCCAATTTCCAATTGCTCATTTTCCAAATAAAAGGAAATCCTTTCTACAAGGTAGACAATTACTTTGTAGAGTCAAGTTTCGAATCCTGCAAAAACTGTTGGACTGTCATCCATTTGTTTTTTTTTTTAATAGTATTTTGNGAGCAATGCCATGGATAAATCCGTGACACTAAAATGTAAAATACTGATGGGAACAATGTGGATTGTTGGAAAACAGTGGATCACCAGCGTGGCTAGAACCAAGTGCATGATCAAATTAGTCCTGATACATTTCAAACTCAGACTGAGCTTCCTGGGGTGAGCAGTTCTTGAGATGAAGGTGCTTTCTTGTGATAATTGGTGGCTTTGATTCCAATTTTGCTGCGTGGCTGGATGGGCTATTTTGGAGGAATTTATGCAAAGTTGCTTTTACATCAAACCAAGTTTCTTTTCCGTGATCTCTGCCCAGAATAGGAATTCCCAGTGTCCTTCAGGAGCCTCAGTGACCTGGGGGTGGTTTGTGAGGACACTCTGTGGTGACTTTGTGCTCAATTAAGTGAGACTGAACCGGTAGAATTCAGGTATTAATTAAGAAGTTGCAGGATGTTAAAACCAGTGAGACCAGTAACCCACTGTCGGTGTCAGGGAACCTTCCCCTCCTTGTGCTGGGGAGGTGGAAGCTGTGGAGGAGCCTCCTGGATTTTTAGGAAGGCTCTGTCCTGGTGGGGAAGGAGGGATCCCAGGATTCCTCGTGGGACAGGGAGCAATGGGGCCACACTGGGGGCACTGTCCCACCCCAAAGTGCCTTTGGGATCTGCCTGGACCTTCCTGTCCCAATCCCAGGAAAAATCATCTGGAACCACTTGTGGCTGTCGGGGAGACAAAGCCTCTTCCAGAGGCTCCCCAAGGAAGATCTGGTGAGCTGCCACTGAATTCCTGCCCTTGGCCTGGAATTCCTTCCAGTGTCCTGGACCAGCAGCTCCCCTTGGAGCGCTGGATGGCAGGGCCAGGCCCAAGCCTGGTGTGTCCCCAGCACCTTGTCCCTGGTTTTGGGGACGTTCTGTGACTTCAGTGGTGTTCAGGAATGATTCCCACCCTGCCACAGGCTGCCTGAGCTGTGTGTGCAGGGCACAGGGCTGCTGGAATGGGGTTATTGGCCTTCCTGGTGGAATTCTGCTGGAGCCTGGAATGTAATTCCTGCAGCTTTGTGAGAGGTGAAGTGGGAGATTCCATTCCCTGGTTCTCTGAGTGCTTTGCAAATCCCAATATTTGAGCAGTTTTGAGCAGAATGAAGGTGCTTCGTTAATGTTAAGCAGGATTTTGTTCCTTGGCCTCTTGTCCTTTTGTCTCTGGGGACTTTGGGATTTGAATTTTTGGAGCTCCTGTCACCAGCACACCACAAATGTGTTTGACTGTCACAGCCTTATGCTCTAGCCCCAAATCCTTGTGCCCTTCCTAGACTGGAATAGATGATGAGGAGAGAGAAATGTGGTGATTTGGCAGTGAGATTCCTGCTCTCCATCCCCTGCCATCCTGCCCCTATTCCCAGCTCCCTCCTGCTGAACAGGGATCACTTGGAAGCGTTGGGATTTGCTTGGAGCAATGAAATATTTGCCTCAAACTCTGTGCAGAGACAAATCCTGCACTTCAGAGGTTGGAGCAAGGTGGGGACACACCCAGAGGGGGTTTGGAGCTGCTCTGCTCCAAACTGGGAAGTCAGGTGGGGAGAAGTCAGGAGAAAGGAGGGAAGGATCCTGAGGGAATCTCAGCTCTCTGCACTCAGCTCATGTGAAGTGTTTTAAAAGCTGGGCCTGTGTGAGCAGCAATCAGCCCATGGCCAGCACAGCGCTGCCTCCTGACCTCGCTCAGAACCTGCTTCTGTAGGGTTTTGTTTGGAATTGTTTTCCTTGGAAGCAGGGAATTCCTGCTGCAGAATGTGTATGACTCCTGGGGAGCACATGGTGGGGGAATGTCAGTGAGGGAGGGGAGCAGGATCTGAAAGATGGGTAAAGGAATAAATTCTCCTTTCTGAACCAGTGGTGGGCACCAAAGGGGAGCCCCTGCACCCTAAAATCTGTCACCAGAGACAGGGAGGGCTCTTAAAGCATTTCCTGAATTAATTCCAGTGAATCACTTTGGGATTCTGACAGATGAAGCAATGAAGAGAAACATCCTTTGCTTCAGGGGAGACCAGTGAATGTGGCATTAGGCATTCCCAGTTTTAGGGAATTCAGTTGGAAGCAGTGCTGGCTGAGCTTGCTCTGGAGCAGGGATGGGAAAGGGATGCAGGGCTCCGGGGTTCTCTTGGAGAAGCCTTCGTACCACGAGGGAAATTCACCCCAGCTCCCAAGGCACAATGATTGATGCCAGTGTGAATCTGCTGCACACTTCATTTACTGAATGTTTTAGAGATAAACTTTAATTTCAGCTAATTTCCTGTTAGGCCTGATTGGTTCTATTAATCCTGACCAAACTTTCCTTTATTTTCCTCCTAAAAGAAGTGTTTGAGACACGATTAACCAGGACACAGCTAACAAAAGTATCCAACCTGTTCCCTTTTTTTGTTGTAGGGCTAAGGAAATTCACAGCTGGGACTAAGATGTGTTGTCAGGGTTTGATTTTCTACCCATAACTCCATTACTTCAAATTAATTGTTCATTTCTCCCTTTTCAATAGCGAAAGGTAATGAATAATTTCAAGCCTGTTTATTTATGACATTACTGTGATTTCTTTTTTTTTATTGCAGTACTAAAGACTAATGAGAAAGGATCTTATTAGGTGGAATAGGCCTTGCATTTATTTTATTTTTTCCTGCAATGTATGAAGTATTGTACCAGAGTATTAAATGAAATGTAATATTTTATTGCAAAATTTCTATCCTTTAAAAGGAATACATTTAGGATGTCATCAATTTGATGTGAATCATGTAAATGTTGAGAAATGAGCTGTTTATTCTACATCTGGTGTTTCAAAAAGATTTCACCTCTTGCCTTTTGCCCACAGTCTGTAAGCCCATTTACAGTTGTCAAAATGTGACATTAAATAATAGTTCCTGTATAGAAATAGTGGTGGTTGTCCATTGTTTTCTGGGCTGGTATTTATGGGGTTTAATTCAGTTGCAGTGGGGTTGTTTTTTTTTTTTAATTGCTGCCAAGCTGTGTTATCAGGAATAAACCATATCTGTAAACAGCAGAAATTCCATTAAAGAAAAAAAAGGGAAAAAAAGACATTCAGAAAAGGAAAAAAAAAAAAAAGAAATAAAAATCATTTTCTTACCATGGTTTGTCAGTCCCTGTGTTCTCCAGCTGCAGGCACCGAGGATGGGATATTGGGAAGGAATCCCTCCCTGGCAGGGTGGGGAGGGGCTGGGATGGAATTCCCAGAGAAGCTGTGGCTGCCCCACCCCTGGAGTGTCCAAGGCCAGGTAGGACATGACTTGGAACAACCTGGGACAGTGGCAGGGGCTGGAACTGGGTGATCCTTAAGATCCCTTCCAACCCAAACCATTCCAGGATTCTGTCATTCCGTGCTCAAAGCTGGAAGGGGCTTGGCCTCTCCTTCTGTGTCTGATCAGTTTTAATGGGGAAGGAAGGACAATCCTGTTCTTCCTCTCTCCACATCCCCCTCAGCCACCGCCAGCTCTGCTGGGATGAGGGACAGAAGCTGCTGCTCCCACTCCTGCTGCTCCTTCCTTCCACCTTCCAGCTCTTGCTCCCTTGGTTTTCGGGGCTCTGCTGTTTCTGAGGTCCTTTAAGGCCGGCCCCGTGCAGGGACTCCGAGCAGGGGTTGGTGCTCGGAGCAGGAGCTGGATTCTCTCCCAGGCTCCTGCCAGCTGCTCCTCCTGCCTCTCTTCAGAAGCTCCCAACATTCCTGACTCCCTCGCACTTGGAGCCCGGCACTTCCCAAAAATGCCACATTCTCCGGGCCAGAGCAGAGGAGCGAATGCCGGCCCCGAGGTTTTCCACAGCTTAGGTCCATCAATACTGGTTTTTCCTTCTCAAATCCACTGGGGATGTCCTTGCTGTTGTGGATCCCAAAAATCAGCCTGCCTGAAGGGGTTTGAATTCCAGGAAGGTCCCACTGAGTTCTGCCTCTCCCTCGCTCCCGCTCTCGGGGCCGAGCGTTAAAAACGGAACAGGAACTTTCCAGGGAATAAATCAGCTCAACTCGAGCAGAGCTGGTTGAACAGCAGCGGAATCTGGAGTAAAACAAGCTTTAATCTCAAGGCAGAGGCACATCCCGGAGATAATCCAGTGAAATGGCAGGAAGGAGGCAGAGCCCGGGGTCGGCAGCGGGATCCAAACGAGGCCAGGAGCTTTGTGGAGCAGCAGCTTGGCTCTAAGGCGATTATCCCACGGAGGAAGATTGATTTATTTGTTTTTATGAACGTGTCCAACAGTTTGCATCCATCTCCGGGTGGTTTTATAATCCCTGCCAGGGCTGGGCAGGGAAGGAGGGAGGGAAAAAGGGAAGAGGGGGAGGAAGGGACTGTTCCGATCTGAGAACTTTGATGAAGATTGAAAGTGATGGTGCTGGGGTGACACTTGGTGTCTCCTGGCTTTGACTCCTGCTTTGAGGTGACACTTCCAGCCCCTCCTGCTGCTCCCAGCTCTCCGTGTTTCCCACGTAGGTGAGTATAAATCCATTTATTCTCGTGGCGTTCTTGGTGTTTGTACAAACAGAGGTGATCAGATATTGCTCAAGGACAGGTTTCTTATCTCCCTAAGCCCTTGAAACTTTGGCTGGCTGTTCTCCGGGGTGAATTCCTGTGCACTTTGGGCTGGGGGAATTCTGAGTCACGCTCTCCCGAGCGGGGCAGGAAAAGGGAAGGTGTCCTTCAATCCACGTCTTTGCTGTGTCCTAAGGAATTGTTTTTCCAGCCCAACTCTCTTTGTGCAAACCAGATTCTGTTTCCAGGGTGGCTATTCCTGTTTCATGTCCCTGGTGGTGCCTTTGGAGCCTTCCATGCTCATCCTTTTCCTTGGGATCACCCCGGAGCTCAGCACGTGGCTCCTGTGCCTCAGCTCCCGGAAATCTTCCCTTGCCTTGAACAGGGGCCTGAGGCTCGAGCATGTCTCTATTTTTTCCCTTTGTCTTTGGTAAATCTTGGGAAGGATACCTTCAAAGCATCCTTAACATGCTGCTCTCTTCCCGTTTTCCCCACGGAGCCAGGCAGCGGAACAATTCCGAGATCAAAATGTTGGATTTGAAAAATCCCAGCTCTCCCAAGGAATGCCTCGAGTGTTGGAAGGGCTGTGACATTTTTAGCACATCTCGTCTTGACAACTCCCTGCTTTTCATGTGTGCAGGTTTGCTCCTGATGGAGGAAAAACCTTTGGATTCTTCTGCTTTTCCCAGTCTCCTTATCTGTGTCATTGGGAATGGGAGGGGGAGGAACTCCCTCGTCCCTCTTGTGCTGGGAACCAGCCTGGGAAGTGCTGTGATTCCTTCTGCTCTTTTTATTTAACAGTGTTCTGTCTGAGCTGGAGTTTAGGATTGTTTTCCTGGCTGGAATTTTTTATTTGATGGCAGTCCCGTGGATATTTCCAGCTGTGGATGACTCTTGAGGGATACAAAGTGCTGGAGAGAGAAATACGGGCCAGCCGTGGCTTTTCCAAACTCCCTGATCCCACTATCTTTGTGCATTTGAGGTTCTGGATTTGTGGAGTGGGTGGTGGGATGGGTGTGGGATGTTCTCCCGTCCTTCAGGCTCCCAAGCCCTCCAGCCCATCAGAGATTTGGGATATTGCACGTTGATTCCCACTCCCCTGAGCTCAGGGAAGGCAGCACTCGGAGCATCCCTGCTGGATCTCTGCCATTCCCAGAGTCCTGCCCTCCCCTCCTTCCCAGCTCTGTGCTCCGGAGGCTGCTGCTGTCCCTAATAAAGAGATTGCACTAAACACTGCCTGGAATCAATCCCTAAGGATTCTCCCACGAGGATCTGCTAGAAGTTAAAACCTCATTGATCCACAGCAGCTCACAATTGTCCAAATCAGCGGCGGCTGCAGGAATTCCTGTTCTCTTTGGTTCATTTCCCAGCCCCAGATCCACCCAGGAATGTCAGTCTGGGGAGCTGCTCCTGGAACTCAGCTGAGTCAATCCAAGTGGTGACTCCCATCACAGGGATGATACTTCAGAGAGAATTCCAGACTGGTTTGGCCTGAAAAGGACCTTAAAGCTCATCCTATTCCAACCCCTGCCATTTCCACTATCCCAGGTTGCTCCAAGCCCCGTCCAGCCTGGCCTTGGACATTTCCAGGGATCCAGGGGCAGCCACAGCTTCCCTGGGCACCCCGTGCCAGGACCTCCCACCCTCACAGGGTGGGACATTCCCAATATCCCGTCTAAATCCACTCTCTTTACCCCAATGGGCACCACAAGAACCTGAGTGAGACATCCAGGTGCAGCTCCCAGGGCTGGATTGCCACATCCACTCCCCTGCAAGCTCCAGTTTTGGAACAAAGCAGATTATTTTGGGCTCTGCTGCATCACCCACAGACTCCAGGGGAGCTTCCAGCAGCCTTTCCCAAACCATCCCTATACCAGAATCCCATTCCTTGGCACCCCAGCCTCGCTCTTACAGGTTTGGTGTTAATTAATGGTTCTTTAAAGGTGCAAAAATCGCTGTGAGTCCGTGTTTCCCGTCCCTGCCTGCCCCTTCCCTCCTTCCCCGTGGCTGGAGGTTGCGTTCTCCCGGCGTTTTCCTGGGATTTAGCAGCGCTGCACAGGCACAGAGCTGCTCAGGCCGGGGCTGATCCGTGCTGGAGCTGTTTTATCTCTATTAATAGCGATTTCCTCACGGAGGATTTTTCTGCTTCCGTGCACTTAAGGAAGGTTGCTTTCAAATTCTCTCCCTATCACTGCCGATAAATGGTGTGTCAGCTCCAGGATAAATAGGCAGGATGGGGAAAGGCGTTGCCATGGCAACGCAGGGATTTCGGTGATCGGTATCCATGGCGATTGTTGCTAAATTCTGAGAGGTTTTAAAAACGCTTTTTTGGTTTTTGTTTTTTTTTAGGAATATAACGGGTGCCTGCGGGGCCGGCGGCGCCGGGAGCACACGCGGGGGTGTGGCCGCACACGTGCCGGCGCCTGCTTCCCGCAGGGAATTCTGCAGGAATGAGCAGGGAAGGGGAGTTTATTTTAAGGCCCTTTGGATGCTGTGTCATGTGGCATCGCCAGCCCTGTCCCAACCTGCCCGCGCCGGGGATCCTTCCCCGCTGAGGATCCGACCCCTTGGAAAGGGTTGGGAGAGGGTTTGGGAGGCTGGGAAGGACACCCAGGGCCGCCTCTGAGGGGTTGTGGTGATGGGAGCTCCTCTGGATTGCCAAAAATTTGGGAACGGTGGTGAAAGCTGCCATGGGATGCCCGTCCTGGTGTGGAATGCGGCTTTCCCAGCACAGCGCTTCAGAGCCTTTGGAATTCCTCTCCGCAAGGAGCGGCCCAGCTGGAAGCTGCCCTGTGGGGCAGGAGGAGGATCCTGATCCCGTGGGATGGAGCAGGGGTGGGAATGGCAGCCTGATCCTCCCCGGGCTCGGTTTGGCACGGGGAACAAACGGGAAAAACCCCTTTGCCGTGGGAGCTGGGGCTGTGGGAGTCCGGGAGGAGCCGGGGCTGCTCCCAGCGCTCCGCTGTGGTTGGAAGCAGAGCAGGAGCAGCTGCTGCTCCCCTCGTTATCCATCCCAGCCTGGCAGGGGCTGGAAAGATCCCGCAGCGAGAGCCAATAAACACCTCTCCCAAAGGATCCCGGCCCGGCCAGGAATTGTGTTTTACAAGCAGGGATGGGCAGAGTCAAAAATTCTTCCTCAGGGACCCAGCTGGTGCTGGCGTCGTTTTCCTTTTGGATGTCCGGGCTGCAAATATTTACCCTGCTCGCTTGGAAGAGCTCCGTGTGACGGGAACGGGAGCCAGGGGAGGGAAGGTCCCCCTGGCTCCGCCTGCCAGCCCAGATTCCCAGGCAGAGCCCCAAACCTCCCTGTCCCGAGCAAGCCTTGGGATCAAAACTGCCTTATTTTGGGAAGAGTAGCTGGTGAGGGTGTCTAAATCCCAGGGATGAGTTTGGGTTAATAAAATTGAAGGATCTTAAATCTCATCCAGTCCCACCCCTCCCATGGGCAGGGGCACCTTCCACTGTCCCAGGCTGCTCCAAGCCCCGTCCAACCTGGCCTTGGGCACTTCCAGGGATCCAGGGGCAGCCACAGCTTCTCTGGGCACCCTGTGCCAGGGCCTGCCCACCCTCACAGGGAAGGATTCCCTCCCAATATCCCATCTAAACCCCCTCTCTTTGGATTTAAGCCATTCCCCCTTATCCCATCACTCCAGCTCCTGATGAAATTCCCTCTCCAGCTCCCTCGTAGCCCTTTCAGATAGACACCAGCAGTTGCTGCGAGGTCTCCACACAACCTTCCCTTCTCCAGACTCTTTTTACCTCTGGAGAACTTCCTTTCCAGCAGGTCGTGCCAAGGATTAAAATCCCTGCTGACGCTTGGGTTGGAGTTTGATGCCCTGACTCCCTCCCTGCTCCTTTGCTGTGTTTCCCATCCCAAATCTCTCTGTCCGGGGGGGTTTTGAGGGCGTCCTGCGCTGACCCCACCCGGGATCGCTCCCAGCTCTGAGACTTCCCATGGAGCCGGCGGCCGATGAGACACCAGGGATGAATTCCGTGCCTGAACAAAACCCGCAGAGCCTCGCTGCGCCCCGTTAGTGCCGCCTGGGTGCCACCGCCGGTGTCACTGCGGGGACAGCCGTCCCCCGGGGCCGTGTTCCCCACCTGGAGGCACCGAATCCCTTTGTGCTCCTGATGGAATCGTGACCTTGGCTTCCCGGCTCGCCTCGGCTGTTCCGAGTGAAAGGATCCGCCGTGTTCCCGGCATGGATGGCTGAGCCCGGCTGGTGCCGCTGGGAGAACTCACAGAGATCCCAGCCTTTCCCTGGCAGAGCTGCTTTTTCCATGGGAATCCATCCTCTCCGGCACACGCCGGGCGTCACCGGGGGCTGACAGATGCGGCGTGTGCTCGGGAAAGGAGCTCTGGATGAGCTGATCCACACAATTCCCTGTCCGAGCTCCCAGCCATGACAAAACGCCGCCGTCCGGGCTGTCAGCGGCGTAATTGGTTGGCAATAGGAATCAGGAAAGTGGCTTCCCCCCTGGAATTTCCTCCCGACACTTGATTTAATTCCTCCTGACATCCCGGCCCCTGCGCTGCGCCGCCTCGCCCTCCGCAGCCCCATCCGCGTGCTGCGAGTAGGGACCAACAGGTTACTCAAGGAGTAAAGTGGTTGTCAGCGGGCGAAAAGGGAAAAATCCCTCTTGGAGGAGCTAAAAGTTGGGAGGAAGCAGGATCCTCCTGCTCGCACCTGGGGAGGGGGCTCTGCTCTCCATGGGATGGGACGGGTGGGGATGGGACACGAAGGAAAAGGGGTTGAGTGGTTGTTTTATCTGGCTGTGCTCGGTGTCCCGGTGCTTTCAGCATTCCCAGAACACGGCACGGAGCCGGCACGGTGCTCTCTGCACGCCACACATTCCCTGGGATCCTCCTGGCAGACGGTGACACCCTTGGGATGGTCCTGGGGGGGGTCCCTGAGGCGGGGAGGGTGAGGATGGGGGTGGGATCAACTCCTCTCCCGGATTAAATCCCGTGTGACAGCAGTGCCATGGATCCAAAGGCTGGGAATGTGCCACGGTGCTCCCGGGAAAGGGTTGGATTCCTGGAGTTTTTACGAGCTTTGTGGAAGGCCCTGGACACCCTGGGGCCTCTGGGAGGCAGGAGAACTCCTGGAGCCCCCCGGTCCCTCCTGACGCTTCTATTTTGGCGTGTTGGGATTTCCAGGAATATCCCCAGCTGGTGCCTGGATCTGCTGCTCCGGTGGGTCCCAGGCTGCCTCCTCCCCTCCCACAGACGGGCAATTAGTGCCAGGGTGGGATCCTGTTAATTGCAGCCATTATCGTGTTTGGATTTCTGGGATAATTGCTGATACCTGGTTTAATGTTTTCCCCCTGATCACAGGGATGAGCCTCCTCCGAGGGGAGCAGAGCTCATCCCTGCGCTCTCCGGGAGCGATCCTGCTGGGATCCCTCTCCACGGGTGCCGCCGGGTGGGAATTCCCTGCCGTGTGTCCCCTCCTCACATTTATCCGGCAAATCCTCGGGAAGCTCAGGCTGTGCTGCTTTGCCTCGGAACCAGCAAAGCCGCCGCCAGCCCCCCGTGTTTTCGGGAAGATCTGGGATCCACGGGTCACTGCAGCTGGATGCGCATCCTTGGGTGTCCTTCCGAGGGCTGCGTCACCTCTGGAGGCTCCACCCGACCTTGTCACAGCCCCCCCGCAGCCTCCGTGTCCCCGAGCACCAGACCCGACGTGACCCGTCCTTCGTGCTCCTCTCTCCTGCTTTTCCCTGGATGAGGGGCAGCGGGGGTGGCCACGGATGAACCAGCAGGTCCCTGTGTGAGCGCAGAACTCTCCAGGGAGGAGCGATGGGAGCGTTTGGGCTCTGCCAGAGGCCCGCTGTGCTTTGGGAATGTGGTGGGAAGGAGATGCGCTCCTGGGATCTCCTTTGGGAAGGAGATGCGCTCCTGAGCCATCGGGAGATGCCGGAATTGCCGGTGGGCAGAAATCAATCCCGGCTTGGGAGAGGTCTCTGGAGCAGGAATCAGTGGCAGGGAGGAGGAGAGGACAGGGATGCACCGCCACGGGAATGCTGGAGCATCCCTGCGCTCCCAGACCTTGCACATCCAAGCTGCAGCGGAGCTTTCAGGATGAATTCCCTGTCCTGTCAGGGCTCCGGGGGACAGGAGGTGACACTGGGACAGCGCCGGGCTCGGGGTGGCCCCTCCTGTCCCCTGATCCCTCGCGGAGGCGCAGGAGCACGGGCTGGATGGGATGGGATCCCGTGGGATGCAGGGATTTTTCCGCTCGCCCTGCGGGGCCGGGAAGGGTTTGCAGAGCAGGAAGGAGCCTCTGGCACCGAGCTGCTCCCTGCGCCGCCCTTCCCCTTCCCCTCTCGGGAATCCCGGCTCTGGGATCCTCCTCGTGCTCCATCCCTGTCCCAGGGGGTGGCACTGGCGGCATCTCTGCCCCTGGGTTGGTGCCGCCCTCATCCCAGCCTGGATCCATCCCAATTCCCAGCTCTTCCCTCCTCGCATTCTCCTAATAAGTGATTTTTTTTTTTCCCCGTTTTTCTGTTTTGGCTGCCTGTTGCAGAGCTCGCTGCTGATTTCCCAGGAGAGGAATCAAAGCCAGAGCACAAACCCAGCCTGGAAAATCACCGCCAGCGGGCAGATCCAGGGATGGAGCCCGGACTGGAGCCGCAGGGATCGTCAATATCCCAAACTGGATACGTGGGTCCATCCAGACAGGGTGGGAGAAGGAACCTCCAGATGTTTCCCCGTTCCCAAGCCCTCTGTGTTGAGGAATTTTTCACCCTGAGCTTTGATGCTACCCAAAATCTGCTTTCATTACCAGCCCTCGTTATTCCAGGAGCTGTTTTATTCCAGGAGCTGTTCCCAGCAGCATCCATCTCTCCCTTCCCTGGCATTTGGGAAGCAGCTGCTTGGAGATTTAACAGCTTTTGCTGGTGGTTTTTAGGCTCTTCCAGCTTCTCCATCCAAATGTCACCCGCAGTCAAACCAAACGCCCCAAACTCCTTTGGGAATCTCAGGGAAAGCTGGGATAATGAAATCTGCTTTTCCAAAATCTGTCCTGATTGGCACTAATTAAATCCCACTCCTTCATTAAGCCAGTCCTGTTTTGGATCTTGCCTCGTTTTTTGCCTGGCTTCAATGTCAGCCCGACAACCTGGATTGTTGGAATACACAAAGAAATTAATAACCCCCTGGAATTCAGAGCAGGCTATTAAAAAGGCCTTAAAAAGCAGGAAAAAATTAAAATAATATCTGGAAATAACTCATTGGCCAGCGCTTTCAAACCTCTTCAATTCAATTGCTCCAGATCTTGCTGATTTTTGAGAAGTTTGGCATTAATAAACTCCATTTATTGGTTTATTTTGGTTTGTGTTGCAACACAAAATATCTCATCAGGCTTTGGCACAAAGGCATCAGCTCAGTCTTTATCTCCCGTGTTCAATAATCCCAATTTCTCTGCATTATCAGCAGCATTCCCAGCACCTGTTGGCTCCAGGGCTGGACGGGAACCACGGATTTTTTTTCCAAGCACCTCTTGCTCCCATTCCTTTTGCTCCCTTTCAAATCAGCAATTTACTTTGTCCTGTATATTCCGTTTTTGAAAATCAATCTTTTTAAGCCTGATTACAGCTGCCTCCTCGGCGGGGCTTTTATGAATTTGTCTCTGAGGCTTTTACAATAATGAATTGTCCCTGAGCGGTGTCCAGGATGGAAAACATCCATTCAATCCTTTCTCCAAGCTGGCACCTCCCGCTTTTTGTGTTCTCAGCCCTTTCACAGCGGAGAGAGGAGAGCCTTTGTCAGATCCGCCTTTGTTGTGTCCGAGTGCAACTCAAAAAAGCGATTCCAGAGGCAGAATCCTTTGGGATCCCTGTGGAGAGGTTTTGGGTACCTGTTTGCTGCTCTCGTGGCCTGGGAGAGGTGGGAGAGCTGAGGGATCCTGAGCTGAGCTTAAAATAAAACTCAGGGCTTGGAGCAGCCCGGGAGAGCGGGAGCTGTCCCTGCCCGTGGCAGGAGGTGGAATGGGATGAGATTTAAGGTCCTTTCCAACCCAAACCATTCCGGGATTCTTGGATTCCTTGATTCCCTCTCGGTTTCCTTGGATTCAATCTGCTTTTTGGAGCTGTGTTGATTCCCAGGGTTTGTGGGGAGCAGCCCTGGGAAAGGCTGGGCCAGGGGCTGGAACTTGACATCCTTTAGGACTTTGCAGAGAGCTGATTTTGGGATGGGGAACAGCACAGGAATCCAACCTCGTGTCCAGAGGATTTTGCGGGGAGCAGCTGCATCCCTATCCCTGATTCCCTGAGGAATTCCAGCGGGGGAGCCGCTGACAAACACATCCCACAAAATCTGCCTCTGGCCAGAGTTTTTGTGCTTTTAGATTCTCCTGGTGCCTCTGGAATGCCATTAGCGGATCATTTTCCAGGGGAAATCCCATCTCCTTTGAGAGGCCGCGGCGCCGGGAGAGCTCGGAGCGAAGGGATTTGCTCTCAAATATCCACTCGGTTTGTTCCCTGCTTGTTTTTCTTCTCTTTTGGAGTGGAAAAAGCGGGAAAAAAGAGGAAGAAACGCCTCAGCCTTGAGGGCGAAGATGCACAATCCGTGATTGTCCTCGAGGATTTTAAAACCTTTTAAATTTCCCTTTCCATCCTCCCTCTTGAAGCGTCCAGTTCTTGGCTCTGTGGGGTGAGAGGTTCCGGGATTGTTGGGAGGCAACCGGAGTGAGAAAGGGAAAAACAGGCTGGGAAAATGAAAGAGAAGAAGAAAGAAGGNGGAAGAAAAAAAAAGAGATAGGAAAAAAAAAAAAAAAAAAAAAGAAGACAGCGAAGAAAAAAGGAGAAAAAAGGAGAAAGAAGAAGAAAGGGGAAAAAAAAGAAGAAAGGGAATAATAAGAAGAAAGGGAAGCAAATTTGGATCCTATGATCTTGGAGAGGTTTTCTCCAACCTTAATGATTCTACGGAAAAGAACAAAGGGAAGAAAAAGGCGGGGGTGGGAAGGGAAAAAGAAGGGGGGAAAAGGATAAGAAAGAGAAGATAAAGAAGAAAGGGAAGGAAAAAAAGAAGAAAGGGGGAAGAAAAAGAAAAATCAGGCAGCAGAAAAATTCGATTTGCTTTCCCCTCTTGCTCCTCGTCTCGTCTTTCTTGATTCTGGAGGATTTCACAGCTTGTCCTGGAGCGTGGGTTTGGACTCTGGGAATTAGGGAAAAAGGAGAGGAAAAATCCCCAGGATCTCTCCTTCCTCCACGGATGCTGCTCCCAATTGATCAGCGAGCCAGGGATGAGCCCTGCTGATCCCACCCTGCCTGCCCCAAATTCCTGGAGAAAATCCCCTGGGAAGGGGTTTATTCCCTCGATGGATAGGGAAAGGAAGGGAAGGGAAGGGAAGGGAAGGGAAGGGAAGGGAAGGGAAGGG
>VZRO01001509.1:81745-107486 GCA_013397915.1 Daphoenositta chrysoptera | reverse complement strand
GGCGCTGCGTGGGGCTGGCGGCGCCCGTGGGTGCGGCTGGGGGGAGGCTCCGGGTGCTGCTGCTCGTCTTGGCTTGTGCGGACACAACTTTGAAGCGTGTTGGGCATTTGAGGGGGTTGCAGCCCCCAAAATTTGGTTTATTTCCCCCGGCCCCGGAGTGGGGGTGTCTGAGCACACCCTGCCCCAAGGCTGAGCCCCTTCCCAGAACCCTGGCAGCGGGGGGATGTGGGGAGCGCCCCGACGCTGCTGCGGGGATATTTTGGGGGGCTCTGCAAGGGCATCGCTGCCCGGCCCGGCGTGGCCCGAGGGCTCTGGCAGGTGCTGCTCCTTCCCCAGGATGGACCAAAGTGATGCAAAGGCATCAAAACCATTTCTGGAGTAGCCTGGAACGTCCAGGAGGCAAAACCACTTCGGGAATGAGGCTGGGGGCTGCTGGAAGCTGTGGCTCCCGGGGATGGGTTCTTCCAGAAAAAGGACCTGGCTGTGTCTCTTGCTGGTGTCTTTCTAACAATCCTGGTTCGGAGCTGGAGCAGCGATTTGTCTTTGTGTCATGATGAGCGCTCCTTCATTCCCCTGCGAGAAAAGCTCCGGGCAAAGGCAGCTGCCCCGGCCGTGGCTCTGCTCCGGGCTCGGGCCGTGCCTGGCTCCTCCCGGGATCCTGGGAGCGCGTGTGGGATCAGCCTGATCCCCCTCTTCCCATGAGGTTGCAAGAAACGAAAAAACCAACCAAAAAAAAAAAAAGATAACACAAAGCTTCCAAACGCGGCCAGTTGGCTCCGGGGATGCGGAGATGAGAACAGATGAACCATTTGCTTTAATTACTGGTATCAAAAGCCCAGGCTGCAGCTTAGCCTGAAAATAAATATCGTTAATGTTGTGACACCGGGCTCTATTTGATGATGCATCATTCATCCGGGAGGGATCGAGCGAGCTGCGAGCGCTGACTCAGATCTGCCTCAGGGGTTCCGCGCCGAGGGATCAGCCCTGGAGCCGTGGGGCCGAGCCCCCCGAGAGGCACCGGGAATCGCTGCCGCATCCCGCGGGCGCCTGGCCGGGTATCCCGCGGGAGGGGAGCGCCGGGTGGGCGCTGCTCGCCCGCAGCAGCCTCGGGCAGCGCGGGGGCAGCGCCGGGCGGTGCGGGGGGAGCTCTTGGCGGTGCCCTGCAGGGTGGGAACCCAGCGCGTCCCAGCGCTGCTCGGAACCTGTGCGAACCCCGGCCCCAGCCCCGCTCCCCGCTCCTTCCCAGACTTCCCTCTGCGCCGCCCTGGCTGCGGGAAAGGCGCGTTTTTGGTGTGGAGCACCCCTCGCAGCCAGGCTGGCAGCCCGGAGCCCGCTGCGGGGGGTGAGACATTCCCAGCTTTGGGAAAGGGCGAGGGGAGGAAAACTGCGGGAGGTGAGCGGCCTCAGCCTCGTGTCGTGCTCGAGTTTGGAGGGACTTTCCGTGGGGGGTGACAGCGAGCCGGTTCCCCGCGCCCCCCGCGGGTCCCGGGGCTGTGCTGGCAGTGGTGACCCCCGTGCCAGCTCGCTGGTGGCCCCGGCTCGGTGCCCTCCTGCCGCCCGCAGCCCGGTGACGCTGTCACTGCTGTCACTGCAGTCACCGCCAATTAGCGCTGAGAGTAATGAACCGCTCCAGGTGGTCCCAGCCGAGCGCTCAAGGGCTGGGGAGGGAGGGGGCTCATTAATTCCCCCTCCTCCCTCGGCCGGGGAGTGGCTGGGCCGGGGGTGCTTTATAAACCGTGCTGGTTCGTGAAGGTTCGCGTGGTGGGAGCAGCAGTTCCCTTCTCCAGCCCTGGCAGGGCTGGATCCGGCTCTCCGGTTTGGATCTGGGGTGCCGGCGCACTTGAAACCAGGTATTGTGGGGGTTGTGGGGGAGAGGAACTGGGGGAACTGGGAGTGTCCCCGCCTGGTGCCGACCCCGCGCTGGTGGCCGTGCGCTGCTCTGCCGGTGGCTCTCGGGGCGGTCGCTCTGCGGAGCCGAGGGATCCCCCGGCAGTGGGACCCCTCCCCACGGGCCCTGCGCGGCTCCTCTGCCCCAGCCTGGGGGTGCCACCCCCCTGTCACCCCTGTGGGGTGACACCGCGGCCCTCCCTAGGCCACCTTGTGAGGGCTGCCACCCTCCCCTGGCAGCGAGCAGGACCTGCCACCTCCGAGCTCACCCGGCTGCTGCATCCCAGCCTTTTCCCACCGCTAAACCTCCCCCAGCCGCTGTCCCTGCTGGGCTCCCGGTGGCTCTGGCCATGCCCCCTGTCCCTGGCATCGAGGGTGCGATGCCCTCTCCCTGTGCCGGAGCCGAGCAGGGATCTTCCCGTTGCTAAGCAGCTCCTGAGGAGCGATGGCAGCACCGCAGCCGCGCTCGGGGTGTGCCCAGACATCACCTGGATCTGCCCCTCCGTGAGTCGGATACACCCAGGAGTGGTTTATTTGTTTCATTTTTCTCCCCCATTGTCTTTCCTGTAATTAATCACGGGGAGTAAATCCTTGCGACAGCATCCCAACAGTGTTTGGTTTGGGGAGGGAGCTGCTGGAGGAAATGTCAGCGTGCTGCTTAAATAAAATTGACTGAGCTGCTGCTCAGCTGCCTTGGGATGCAGCTTTGTCTGGAGGATGGCGGGGAGCTGGGAATTCAGGGGGAGTGGAATAAAGGCGGCTCTCAGCACCTTGTGGGGATTTAAAAGCAGCGGTGGCATTCGCCAAGCCAAGAGGAATTGGTGTTCCCAAAAACTCCCAGCTGCCGTGGAGTGGATTTAACTGAAAGGGCAAATGGCTTTGCCTTTCCTGCCTCTGGTGTGTCACTGTCACCTGTGGCTTGTGGCTGTCGCATTGAGCTTTAATTAACTAATTAGTGCCACACTGACCCGGGAAGCTGCGGGGCTGCTGCTCCCTGCGAGGCTTTGGTGTGGGGCTGAAGGATGTGGTGACCCCGGGGGGTGTGACTCGCTGGCTCTTCCCAAAAACTGCATTCCCAGGACCCCTCAGCTGCCGTGGCTCTGATTTGGAGGATGTGGGGACACCCAGCGTGTGCTGCCACGGCTCTGTCACCTGCTGCTCCCCCTGGGCTTGTCCTGTCCTGTGTCCAGGTGTCCGGCAGGAGCTCCGGCCCCAGCAGCTTCCTGCCAGCCGAGCTCTGCCTCCCTCCTTCCTGCTTTTCCAGGAAAGCCTGGCCCGTGGGCTGTTCCCTGAGCACCATCCATCGGGCAGCTTGCCCAGTTTTGCCCGAACTTTCTAAAACCATTCGCACGTGGGATGAGGCAAATGACGGGATGTCGGGATTTGAGGGAGTTTGGGTTTGTGGGATCCTACAGGGCCGGGCTGCCCTCCTGCCCCTCCCCGTGACCTGCCGATCATCTCGCAGTGTTACACCGCTGCTCCTGCGGATATTTTGGGGATATTTTCCCTTTTTCCCCCGCTCTGTGGGTAAATCCAGCAGTACCAAACCCTGCCAGGAGCCAGAGGACAGTGAGGACCTCCTGCCTGCCCCTGTAGCCCTGAACGTGTGCCACAGGGAATGGTGTGGGGTGTGCGGTGGGCAAACCCCTTTTCCTGGGAAAGGACGAGTCTGGATGTTGGGAGAGGCTCTGGGCACAGCTGGGTGTGGGGTGTGGTGTCTGTGCCAGGTGTCTGGGCAGGACTTGGAATTCCCTGTGGTTTCCAGCCCTTCCTGGGTGCCGGGCATGGAGCAGGGCAGGATCTGGTCCTAAAGGGACTTGGGAGATGGCTGGGAATGTCCCCAGAAGTTGGGAGATGTTTCCAGCCAAACCTGGTGTTTCGGGATGCATGCCCTGAGTGCTGAGGAGACAATTCCACCCTGGCTCATCCCAACTTCGGCATTTGCTCCTCACACTGCTCATCTGGGGGGGTCTCAGCGGGTCCTTGTCACCCCAAAATACGCCCCTCTTCTCTCTGGGGAGCCCCATCAGGCAATGCCATCCTCATCCCCTGTTTTTCCATGCCCGGCTCCAGCTGTGGAGCATAAACCCGCTCCGGTGCCAACCTGCCAACCCCACCATCCCAACAGAGGATCGGTTTGGATCCATTCCACTTCCAAACCTCCTGCTTGGCCATGACACCCGATAATCTCCCACTTGGCACCGCAGCAGCAGCAGCTTGGGCTGCTTCGTTGGGGTCTGGCTGCTGCCGCTGCTCCGTGCTCCAGGTGAGCGGATGATCCCCAAAACCTGCCTTTTTCCACCCGAATTAATCGCATCAGGCTTTGTCAATGGAAAAATTACCTCATCATTGGCACTGGCAGGTGGTGAGAGCAGCAGACTTATTCAATATTTAAGAAAGCTGCATTGCAGAGCTCGGGAGGCTGGAGGGAGAAATAGGTTGCCTGTGTCAGTGTCTGCTGCTGGAGACAATCTCTGCAGGCATCGGCTGGCAAGCGTGGAGCTCACCGGAACAACCTCACCCTTGCCCTGGGAGCCTGAAAAATACGGAATTTTCTCTGCTTTGGCGTTTCCAGGCGGCTCGAGGGGTGTTTTAGGGCAGCCCCGTGCTGGGGCTGCGTTCGGCTGTGGGTGGCTCTGGCTCCTGCAGCGCCGGCGCCGTGGGGCGGGATGGGCTCGTTCCATGGGCATCCCGCTGTTTTTCCAGCCCTCCCACAGCTGCCGGAGGGTGAGTGGGACCTGCTGGCTGTGACACTGCACCTGCCGGATTTTGGGTGCTGGAGGTGGGCCCGTGAGCCAACAGCTCCGGGAGAGGGATCCACGGAAGGCGCTCAGCCCCGCGCTATCGAGGCACGGCGGGATCCGCGGGCTCCGTCACACAGAAGTGATCGGAGTCATGTGGCCCTTCCTCAAGGCCAGAAATTAAGACCTCCCTGCTATTCCTGGCTCTGCCCGGGCCGCCTTGGCGCCGGCGGGAGCTGCCGGCATCCATCGGAAAACCTCGGACGGCCGGCGGGATGAGACAGCTCCTCACACCCCCAGTGACCCCGGGCAGCAGATCCGGGACCCTCCGGGCTCAGCCAAACCCTGGAAGGTCTTGGCACCCTCCTAGGTTGGGGTATTTCCGTTTCATGAAGGAAACGCTGCTGCATCCCATCGATCCCCGCTGGGATGGCCACATCCTTGTGCTCTGGAGCCAGGGTTTGGCGTGGGGGGAGGAAAAGCCACACGGAGCTGGTATTTTGTTCCTTCCCGTGCGCTAAAAACGCCGAAAGAAGCATTAGGGCAAGCGGGGGTAGAGGCTGGAAGTAATGCAAAGTAGATTTTTCCAAATCTATTATTTATAGGCGGAGAAAGGGGTTGTGTATTCCTTCAGGAGCCGGCCCCGGGCTCCGCTCCACCCGCAGCAAAGCAGAACGCTCGCGGCCTCGCTGGTAATAGCAGAAAGTTCCAGCTGGGGGAAGGAGTTTTCCTTCCTGATCCCTCTTCTCTAGGAAAAAAACAGGGATTTTCCCCTCTTTTCCCCGGTTGCTGGTGGACATTCCTGCTCCGTGTGACCTTGGGCAAGTCCCTCATCCACCAAAAATGGGTGGTGGCATTGCGCTGGTGGCATCGTGGTGGCCACGTTGCTCCCTGTCCCATCTGTGCCCACCCCGGGACCCCCTGGCTGTGCCGGGACGCTTCATTCCCGGCGGGAATTCGCTGCTGCAGTGCGGATTGTGCAGGTGGCGGGGGGGACTCAAATGAACGATTTGCTTCGTTAAGTGACCTTGTTAATCGGAGCCGTCTGGTTTGGCACAGGAACAGGCGCTGTGCGAACCAGCAGAGCACTAATTACCCACGTGCCTCGCTTCTCCTGCTTTTCCAAAAATACCTTTTCACGTCCCCAAGTTTTCCATGAAGCCAAGGTGAGCCTGGAGCCTCTGCTGGCTCCTCAGGGAGTGATGAGAAACCCCTGCAATACCACAGAGAAGTTTTTTCCCTTTTTTGGGGGGAAAGTTGGGTGTTTTCTCCTGGCCTGGAGTTGGTGATTTCAGCAGGATGGTTTTGCAAGCTCCCGTATTCCATCTTTTCCATGGTGTCATCTCCTCGGTTTCTCTGCTGGAGTTTTGCTGGATGAGGGGTTTTTGCTGGGATGAGGGGAACTGAGAGGTCCCTTCCAGGCAGGGAGGAATCCAAGGCAGCAACATCCCAGGGCAGAAGAATGGGAGGATGATCCGTGGGCTGGGAGCCACCTTGTTGTCCACGGCTGGGCTCTGCAGAGGGTTTTAGGGTTTTCTGGGAATTTTTTAGCTTTGCTGCAGGCAAATCTATCAAATGCTTGGTTTTCCCTCAGAAAAGATGATGGGATGAATGGATCCATCCAGTCCCAATCCCCCTGCAGTGAATAGGGGCCAAATCCCTCCAAAAAAATGGGAATAAAGCAACAATCAGCCTGTGGATCTGACATCCATCGGTATTTTAAGGAGAAGGGTTTGAAGAAGCCCCTCTGGATGAAACTTTGGACCCTCATGTTGGAGTCCTGGTGCTGTGTTTGCCCTCCTGGATCCACTTCAGTAAACCAAAATGGAAAAGGGAGGGAATGTGGTTTGGGAAAGGACAGCGGGAAGTGCTGGACTTTGGGGAAGAAATTCCCTTTTTTGTAGCTGCTCCCCTGGAATGGATCCCCCCTCTTCCCTCCTGGCCCTGAAGCCTCATAATTAATGTGAGTTTGGGGATTCATTAATTACATCCATGCTGTGCTGCCCTCCTGGGAAGGAGGTGGGGCTGGAGACTCCTGCATCCCAACATCCAGACGGTCACTGAAGTGACATTCCCGCTCCAAACCCTCTCAATCCCACAAACCAAGCCTTTCCCGAGGTGATTTTTAGGGATTTTTTTGGTGTTTTTCCCCTACAGCCTGGCTGGAAGCTCCACGACTTCGTCGGCATCTGGGAGCAAAGTGATCCAGGTCCCTGCTGTGCCGGGTCGGTGACGGTCAGAGGGGCACTGGTGTCCCCAAACTCGTGCCCGGGGGGCCGGCGATGACCGACGCGGTGCTGGGCGGCTCCTCTGACCGGTGGATGTGCCCCAGTGACAGGACAATGTCCCTCCGAGCCAGGTGAGAGCCGGGCACAGGGACAGCCCCAGGGAGGGCGGGGACACCAGGAGTTGGTTTTGTGCCGTCGGATGGGGACATTTTGCTGGGTTTGCTCCTCAACCCCCCAAGCGAGGGTGTGGGGACAGAGCCGGGGTGTGCAGGTGCTGTGTCCCTGTCCCTTTGTCCTGTCACCCCGCAAGGTGACACCACGTCCCCCTCCGGAGCACATCTCCAGCCCGGATGGGGGCTGGGTGTTTGCAGCTGCTCTTTGGGGGTCCGTGGGGAGGGACCCGGAGTTGGGGACTGTCACCCCGAGGTGGGGGAGGTCACTGGCTGTGCCGGGCTGGGCTCTCCTCATCCCTGCTCTCACCTAATCCTTATTCCCTCTCTTTCCCTGTGCTTCCCAGCAGTGAGAAGGAGCAGTAAGTATCTCCCTTGCTTTCATTTTTCACTTATTCCTCTCTTCCTGCTACTTCGATGGTCTGAGAACAGGAAAAAGTGGGTTTGGATGCCAAAAAAAAAAAAAAAAGAAAAAAATTAAGTTTGGGAAGTGTCCAACAGAGTTTTAGTGAACATAAGGCTCAAGACCATGTGAGTCTGTTCAATCCAGAGAGGAAAAGAGCCAGGAAAGGTCTTTGGGTGAGCAGGAAGGTGAGAAATGTTTGCCTTTTGCATCCCTGAGTGGCAGACGTTACCCTGTCACCAGGTTAGCGCTGCCTGACGCCCAGGCTGGGAGAGAGGATCTTTGGGAATGATGTTAGAGGGAGAAACACTCCCATGCTTGGTGAAACGTTCCCAAAAAAAAAAAGCCACCCACTCCTGCGCCACCGCCCCGGTCCCGCGGCTGCCAGGCAGCCCTGGTGTTCCAGGACGCCAAAGGAAAGGTGGAAATAACGGGAATATTTCTGAAAAGGAGTTTTCCCTCCGTATGGAACAAACATTCCCATATGAAACCAATATTTCCACACGAAACCCCCTAAAAATGGAGATCAGCGCTCCCAGCCGTGGGCGGGGGCTCATTGCAGGCTGGACGGGATTTGGGGGATGGGGACGTGGGGTGGGTTTGGGGTTTGGGAAGCGGTGCCTGGGCACAGCCGGGGGTGGGAGCGATCCCTGTCCCCGCTGTCCCCGCAGGCTCCCGGCGGGCTGGGCAGCACAGCCCGAGCGGCAGCGCAAGGGCGAGGAGCTGACGGATGAGGAGAAGGAAATCATCAACCGGGTGATCGCCCGCGCCGAGAAGATGGAGGAGATGGAGCAGGAGCGCATCGGAACCCCCTGCGCTGGCGACACCGGGGGACAGAGACGGGGACAGAGACGGGGACAGAGGGACCCCGAGCCCGCCGGGGCCGCGGGAGGAGGCTCTGCTTGGCTGCTTTCCTGGGCAGCAGCCTCTGCACTGCGGTGCTTCTCCTGAAAGGAGCCTGCGGGGGATCTTTGGGCCCCGGCCGGGAGGAACCGGCGGGCAGGGGAGGGAGCGGCTCGGAGTGGCACTGTCGCCGGCACTCGGAGTGGCACTGTCGCCGGCACTCGGTGTGGCACTGTCGCGGGCACTCCGTGTGCCAAGGGGGCGGGGGGGCTGGAGCCAGGAGTTCTGCTCTCATCCCGGTGGTTTTTTCCGTCGAAAAAGGATCATTGATAGCAGCTCACTGCTTGTCCAGTGCTGAGCCGGAGCGCCGAGGAGTTTGGCCCTGTTGTGGGAATGCGGTTGGAGGAGGGTGATGGATCCATCCCGGGGGTTAATCCCACCCTGGAATGAGCTGTCTGGGAGGTGGCACCAGCTGCTGGGGGTGTCCTGGGGTCCCCACGGCCACCGATACCTCACTTTTCACCAGGGACATTCCCGGTGGGAAGTGCCCGTGCTTCCTTTCCTGCCCTGACCACGGTGCCAGGTGAAACGAGCTAATGCCCTGCTGGGAATGGTTTTCCAGAGGGAATCTCCACAATCCTGTTGGGATCACGCCTGTTTTCCTGACAGAGGACCAGTTTTATCCAGCGGAGTTTAAGCACCCACTGCTGCATTTTTTTTGCCTGGCAGGGAAAATACTCAAGCCCAGGCAGCAGCCACACTCCTCGCTGCTTTGGGAACGCTAAATTCCCTCTCACAGCTCAGGGACAGTGTGCTGGCCCTTCAAAACCGGGCTGTGTTCGTGCAGAAGTGAAGTGAACTTAGAATTCTCCTAGTGAATTGGAGAAGTGGATTTATTCCCTCATTGTTTAGAAATCCCCGGTTAGGAGGGGTCCGTGAACATCCTGGGAAAGGTTTTCCCTTTCCAGCAGCCGTTCTCCCCTGCCTGGGCTCGGCGTGTGCCCCACGGATGCGTTTTCTGGGCTTGGCATCACTTCCCGACACGCAGCGCTTCCCTCTCCCGGCTTTTTGGCAGCAGGCAGGTGAGAGCGGCTCTGAGCGGCGGTGATTCACGCCCGACAAGTGCCTACAAACAAACAGCTTTCCCTGGCGTTGCCCGTTCGCAGCCCCGGTACGAATCCCTTCCCACCGCGATGCTCCTTGGACGAGGCGTAAATCATCCCGGGGAGAGATTTATTTCGTGCAGCTGTTCCCCAACTGCAGCAACTCTTCCCTTTCTCCCCCTTTGCCGAGCCGGAGGAGGTTTTGCTCGTCCTCATTCATGAAAAGCCGGGAATTCTGGCGGATGTGCGGCCGCAGCTGATTTTCCTCCTGCGTGGAGGCGTAGCGGGAGCCGTGCCAGCCCCTTTGTGTTTGTTGGCTTGCACAACAAGAGCTGTAGGATGTTCAGCCCCGGGAATGTGGGACAGCGGCTGGATCAGCCTCGCACGGAATCATCCGTCCGGGAGCGGCTCGGACGTTATCCAGGATAGCTCCTTCTATTACAAAATAATCCGGGTTTGCCAGGCTGGCCTCTGGCAGGGAGGTGGCGGTGCTGGCTGGCCCGCGGCCGGCCAGGCTGCTTGAGGGAGCTGCTCCTGGAAAGCCTGATTTTCTGGGATTTTCTGGGATTTTTCTATTCCTCTAAAGGGGAAATAAATCCATTAAAACTCGCCCGGAGGAGCTGTGGCTGCTCCGCATCCCTGGAAGTGTCCAAGGTTATGCTGGAGCAGCCTGGGATAGTGGAAGGTGTCNGTGGCTGCCCCACATCCCTGGAAGTGTCCAAGGTTATGCTGGAGCAGCCTGGGATAGTGGAAGGCGTCCCTGCCCATGGAATTAGATGAGGTTTAAGGTCCTTCCCAACCCAACCCATTCCATTATTCCATGAAAACACTGCTTTTGGTTAATGTAAGGAATAGCTCACGTGGTGAGATTCCAAAGGGGTGAATCCTTGGAGCTGTCTCAATAAGTGGAGGTGTTTGAGGGATTCATCTCAGCTTTGCACCCAATCCTTGAGGAATCCCGAATTCCACTGTCTGGGCTGCGGATGAACCTCCTCGTGCCCCAAATCCTTCCCAGTTCTTTGCCCTCCGTCTCCTGACCCCTCCATCCCAGCGGCCCCTTGTCTCGGGAACAAATCGATGCCTCTTGTTGCGCCGTTGTTTGTGGAACCGGGCTTGGTGTCAAACCCAGCTCGAATTAATCCCGCGGAGGAGTATTTTTAGCTCCGAGGGCGGGCGGGTCCCGCGGGATGCGTGAGCTGGGTGCTGATGAGGGCTGGAGGACAGGGACGCTTTGTGTGTGGGGGTTTTTTTTGGCTGGGCCGTTGTCTCGTGGCGCAGGGAAGGACGAGAGGAGCTGGAATCATCTTGAACATGACACAGCAGGAGCACGTCGGGCTGGAGCTGATGGAGTTTAGAGCTGCTGGGTGATCAGGATCATCCTTTGGGATGAGGGCAGCTGTCGGGAAGAGGGATCATCCACGCTGGCAGGGATGGATCCATTCTTGTCCCGTCTCACTCTGTGCTCAGGGGGGGTCTCTGTGCTGGCTCTGGTGACACTCTGGTGACACTGGTGCTATTCCAGCTGCAATCCATGAGGATCCTGTTTTCCAGCTGCCACAGGAGCACCTGCAGGCGCTAATTGACTCCGTTCTGCATCTCTAATTGGGGGCCATCAATAACCCAGCCTGGCTGCTCCGCTGCCTAATGAGCTCCAGCAGCTCCTGGCACTGAGGGGAAGATCTGAAACCATCCCAAGACAGAGATGGGTATTTCTGGAGAGCTCGGAGCTGGCTCTCCCAGAGGGAAGGTGACAGCTGGCTCCTGGAGCTGGCCACGACCCTCCGGCCCCTCTCAGTGTGGTGGCTTGGCTGTGTCCCCGTGGGTGCCACCTTTGCTCTGAGAGGAGCAGCTCCGGAGCAGGATTGCATTTTAATTTGGCTGCTCATGGCTGGGATAACACAGGGATAACGCTGGAGCAGATGGGAGTCCCTGGGGATTAAGTCATTAACCTCGGTGGCAGCGGTGCTGCCTGGGGACCAGTCTGGGATCTTCATCCCTGCGTGCAGCTCAAAAGCAAAATTCGGGCTCAGGGCAGGGCAGGGAGGTTGCTGGAGACAGGAATCCCAGGAATGTGTCCTGGGATGTCTCCTGAGATCCTGGTTTCTGGAGATGAGGTTTAGTTGTGACCAGCTTGTGCTGCTTGAGATTTTGTGGGGTTTTAGTTGGGTTTTTCCCCCAAAAAACCCTCCTCTCTTATTTGCAGCACTGCAGAAAGAACCACCCTGCTGTAGCACATTCAGCAAGCACCTGGATGAGCATGGAATGGGATACCTGGAAAAACTCTGTGGGTGTCTTCCCTCCACGGGTGAGGGTTCAGCCTGGAAAAGCCCTGGTGGTGCTTTACCTTTACACTTGGAGGGGAGGGAAATCGCTTCTCATTTCTCATCCCAGTTTTAATTATGCTTCCCTTAATCTGGAGCTCGGCTGCTTTCCTTGTCCCTTTTCCACCAGGAAAATGAGCCTTAATTGAATATTCAGCCCTTTAAGGCACATGATTCCCCATGGAGATGAGGCTGGGCTTCGTTCTGGAGGCTCTTGGTGACCTCCTTTGTGTTCCCCTGGAATTTTTTTGCCATGGATGCGGTGGGTGAGTCCATCCCTGCTGAGGAGCACGTGGCTCGTGGTGGCCTGGATCAGGTCCTTCCTCATGGATCAGCTCCTTCCTCATGGATCTGGCCCTTCCTTGTGGATCAGGTCCTTCTCCCACCCTTTTTGCTGCATTAAATTCCTCCCTGCCACAATTTAAAGCCCATTAAGGACGTCTTGGCCATTCATTTCTGCTGTGCTGATGAATATTTAAACACAGCAAACTCCTGCTCTGCTGTTCAGTCTCCTCTCCCGGGATCATCAGCGCTTCATTCCAGTCACTCTGTCCCTCTTTCCATCCCTCTGCTCCTGCTGCAGCGCTGAGACTTCCATGGAGTCGTTTAGGTTGGAAAAGACTTCTAAAGTCATTGAGTCCAACCCTAAGCCCAGCACTGCCAAAACCACCACGGGTTCTGTCCCATCTGGGATTGAGGTGATCCCTCATCCCTGTGGGATCCTCTTCCCACCATAGAACATGGGAAAGGTTTGGATGTGCCCGTGAGCCCTTCCCTGCCTGCTCCAGGGCTCTCGGATGCGGGGCAGGAGCACCCAGGGATGTCCCTCACCACCCTGGGACTGCTCACCTTCCCCTTCCAAGCCGTATTTCTGGGATGGGGCTGATTTCCACCCTCAGGGCCCCCTGGTTCGTTCCTGTTACCTCAGAACGTTTCAGATAAAGCTTCTCCTGTCTCTCTCCCATCAGTGACTAATCCCAGTTTCCCTGGCAGGTGGGGAATGCTCTCCCCCTCCCCGGGGCTGTCCCTGGGAGCTGGGCTGAGCCAGCTCCCTGCCACCGGCTCCAATCGCTCCACTCCCAGATTTTCCCCCCTCTTTTAACGACTGGAAGGATATTTCCTGCTCTCTGCAGTCGGGCTCAAGGAGGCCAGAGGGATGGGCACTTGGAAGTGCTGATAACGGGGAGGAAGATGCTGCTGGAGCCTTGGAAGGGAGAGGGATGAGCTGGAGGGTGGGCTTTGCACAATAAAAGTGAGAAGGAAATGATACCTAGTGGGGAGAAAAGCTTTGGGGAAGGCAGCTCGTTCCTGGTGAGGGCTTCCCGTGGTTATTGATGGGAGAATGGGATGGATGTGGAGCTCTGGATCGAGCTGGAGACAAACCTGGGCTTTTTCACCTCCCAGTTACCGCCTTTATCAGGAGCTTCCCAGCCCGGGGGCCTGGGCACACCCCCCTTTCCCAGGGCTCTTCCTGCCAGGTTCACACCAGGACTTGGAATTGAACTTTTCCTACGGTTCTCTCCCAGCAGCGTTTGAGTCATGGGGAAAGAAAAAAACAAACCAAAAAAAATCCCAATTTCTCCCTCTTGAATGGATGTTTTAATTAGGGAAATGTGCTTGGCTTGCAAGTGGTGCCACAGGTGTGTCCTGGCTGCTGAGCTCTTCCAGTGGCTCAAAAATCCCACTTAAGGAGCAGCTCCCTGTAAATGAGAGCCTGGGAGAGATTTGTGCAGCTAAATAATGAATCTCTTGAAATGCAAAGGCTTTTTCCTCTTTTTGGTGGTGGTTTTTTTTTTCCTCTCCTCCCTTTGATTGTGCCATTTGTTCCAGTTTCTATAATAAGTTTGTTTGGGCTTGCAGATTTCCAACTGGAAGCTGCTTTGCTCGGAGCTCCTGCAGCGCAGCGGGAGGGATTGCAGGGGATGCGGGGTTTGTCCGTGTGCTTGGCTCCTTGCAAAAGAGAGGCTTTTTCCCCAAAATGTTCCCCCTCTGTGAGGTGGGGAACGAGCTGTAATGAAAGCTGGATGCTGTGGGGATGGTGGGATGTGGGCTGGGGTTCATTCCATTTAAACAACGCTTGGGGAGCAGCCATTTAAATTGGGGAACAGCCAGCTTCCAGGTTTTCCTTGGAATGCTGCTGGCTGGGGGTTTATGGGATGATGCAGCTCTGCTGAAGTCTCTGGGGTTTCTGTGTTTGGCCGTGGAGCTCGGGAAGGCACCGGGAGCGGGTGGTGGCTCCAGAGCTGGGTTATTCCCCAGGAAGGGATCACCTGTGGATGTGCAGGGCGGGGATGGACAGCAGCACCTCTGGAGTAAATCCCAGAAATGGTTTGGGCTGGAAGGACCTCAAAGCCCCTCTCGTTCCGTGGGCAGAGGGACACCTTCCACCAGCCCAGGTCGCTCCGAGCCCCGTCCCACACTGAGGCTGGCAGGGAGCTTCTCCCTGGAGCTGGAAAGCACAAAACCCCCTGGCCGTGGTTCCGAGGACGGCGCTTTTCCGCACGAGGATGAGAGCCAGCATTGCTGGATTTCGTGCTCCCGGAGCCGTCAGGAACTCGTGGACTCCCCCATCTGCTGTCTGGTGACACCGGAGCTGTGAAAACAGAGCCGTGTCCCCACTGCTGGCTCTGTCTGCCTCCGCTGCTGCCCACCCAGCCCAGCTTCCCGCTGGGAATGGGCCGCGGCTTCTTTGGGAAGTGTCAGGAAGCAGCCGGAGCCCAGCGGGATCGGCCCCTGCGTGGGGAGGAGTGGGAGATTCCCGGGTGGGTTTTGTTGACGTGGCTTTGCTTGGATGATGTCTGGAATTACGGATCCACATCCCTGAGCTTGGTGGCTCTGAGCTGCTCCTGTTGACTGCAGCCAGGCCTTGATGAGCTGTGATGGGCTGCACGTCCTAAAACGCTTTATTTTAGGAAGAAATTCCTCCCTGCAAGGGTGGGAAGGCCCTGGGACACGGTACCCATCCCTGGAAGTGTCCAGGGCCAGGCTGGAGCAACCTGGCCTAGTGGGAAGTGTCCCTGCCCACTGCAGGGTAGAACGGGATGATTTTAAGGTCCCTCCCAACCCAAACCACTCCACGCTCGGATCATTTCCCCTCCTCGTGCTGCTCCTTTATCGGACTTTTCCCCACAGATCCCATGGAATGCTGGCTGTCCAACACCAGCCCCAGAGGCATTTTGTGTGCAGGGAACTCGTGGATGGTTTATGAGCATTTCAGAGGTGCTGGCAGCCGAGTCACCACAAATCCGACGTGGGAAAATCTTTTCAACGCCGGGTGGTTTTTTTTCCGCCGCGGCTCCGTCGGATTTGGGTCAGGCTGCCACGGGGGGCTGCTCTCTCCGGTGGGCTCGGGTCTCCTCCTCCCTTTCTCCGTTCTTTCCTCGCTGAATGGTATAAATAATGCAGCTTTTTTTCCCTCGCCGTGCTATTTTTAGGGCCAGGATTCTGGGTTAGCCGAGCGCACGATGCCGCCGCCAGCTCCTTCCTGCTTCCCAAACCCCTTCAGACGGTGCTGGCTTTCCAAAACTTCCTGAACTGCTTTTGGGTTGTTTTTTATTTTTACTTTGCAGGAACCAGGTGCGTTTTTACAGCCTGCTCTCCAGTGGGATTTCATTTCGCTCCAAGAATCCCCATTGAGTATACCAAATATTTCCCCCCAAATAATAAGAAAATTAATTAATTAATCAATCAATCCAGTTCTCACCAGAGCCCTTCCAAGATCTCCTCTTGCAGCTCTTCGTGGGCAGCTGCTGGGACTGGGTGGAAAGGTTTCCATTTGGGGACAAACTGCTCCGTGCAAGGATGCTGCCTTGGGTGGGTTTTCCACGTCCGTGGCGCTGGGGCCGGTGTCAGCATCCCTGCAAGTCAATATCATCCGTATAAACCTGTGGGGGCCTCATTTCCAGCTGGGATGGGGTTTTTGTCCCAGAGCTGGAAAGGGGGAGCGACACCAGGAAAAGGAACAGCGGGACCAAAGGCAGCGGCCGCCCCCGGGGAGCGGGACCCTGCCCTGGTATCCTGCGCTTTTCCTGACATTCCCTGCGCCTTTCCTGACATTCCCGGTGCCCTTCCCAGGCGCCTGATGACCCGGCTGGAGGACATGCGCCGCAGCGTGCTGGGGGACGGGGTGAACCGCTGCATCCTCTGCGGGGAGCAGCTGGGGACAAGGGGCTCCGCCTGTGTCGTCTGCGAGGACTGCAAGAAGGTGAGACCCCCCCAGAACCCCACAAACCACCCCCACCCCGGCGGCACCGCGGGTTTTGGGTGCCCGATTCCACAGCCCGGCATCCCCGGGGTCACTCGTTGCCCCGCTGCTGGTGGGGACACTTTGGTGGCCCCGGTGTCAGCCAGCTCTGTGTTTTCCCCGCAGAACGTGTGCACCAAGTGCGGGGTGCAGACCACCAACAACCGGCCCCAGGCCATCTGGCTCTGCAAGATCTGCAGCGAGCAGCGAGAGGTGCGTGTGGCCCCGCTGTCACCCTGTCCCCGCTGTCCCCACCCCACCCCTCCGAGACGGGACCGACTCAACCTCCCGGGGGCCTCCAGCACCGCTCAGCCTCGCCCAGCCGCTGTTTGAGCGTGGTTCTTCCAGGACGGATTTGTTTTCTACACCAAAATGACATTTTATTCCATGAAAACGAAGTTTTGGGATCCAGGGGGCTGCTGTGGGCAGAGATTGGCTCCCTGCAGTGTGAACCAGGGAGTTAATTGATTAATTAATTAGCAGGATGGGCTGCGGGGTGGGGATGAAGCCCTGAGAGCCCCGTCCCTGCTCCCGCAGGTGTGGAAACGCTCCGGTGCCTGGTTCTTCAAGGGTTTGCCCAAGCAGATGCTGCCGCAGCCGATGCCCGTCAGCAAGAAGGGACCCCAAACCCCGAGCGAGCCCCGCCCGGCCGAGCCGCCCGCCCCGGACCCCAAACTCCCCTCCCGGGCACCCTCCCGAGGTAGGTGACAGCGGGTGCTGACCCCCAGCACTGCCAGCGGCGCTCTGGGGCTCCTCCCCATCCTCGGCGAGGGAAAACTCTGGGGGAAAAGCACCCAGAGCAGCGGCGTGGCTGCTGCCTGTGTCCTGAAGGGGGTGGAAATGGAGCCTGGAGAGGTTTTATCCAGGATTTCCAGCTGGGGATGGATGGGGTTGCAGGGATACCCCTCGAGCAAAGCAGCGCCGGGCGGGGATCAGAGCGCCCGGCTGGGAGTTTGGGCAGCGCCTGGGGAGGGATGCGGTGATGGAGAAGCCTTGAAAAAATAAGGATGGAAAGGGAAATCCGGGGAAAGAGCGGCAGCGTGTCCCGGGATGGGGCTGGGGGTGCGTGGGCTGCAGCTTCACCCCCTCTCGCTCTGTTTGTGCCCCCAAGGCCAGGCGGATGCCGAGGACGCCGAGGGTAAGCACCGGCCTTTGTCCCCTTGCCTGCCTCCTCCTCTTCCCGCGGCGTTTTCCCGCACAGTTTCCCCCGGGATGCTGCAGCAGGACCTCTCCTCGCTGCTGCCGCCCACCCTGCGGGGGGGCCCGGGTTATTCCAGGCCTTCCCCACCTCCCGCACTCGCCGGGGCTGAGCCGCTGCCGTTCCAGAGCCGCCTCCGTGGGCGGTGGGTCCTGCTGGGAGGGGCAGGTGGGGTTTTTTGGATTTTTTTTTCCCTGGTTATTTAACGGCAGTCCTTGGAAAACCTCCAGGGGAAAGTTTAGGAGGCTTGTGGGGGCTCGGGCTGTGGGGGATGGAGCAGCCGAGCCTTGTGCTGTGCACGGGAGGCAGAGCAGGGCCGGGAGGCAGCGGTGGCTTGCTCTGGTTGTTCCTTGCACCCTTCCGATCGTGGAATCGTTGGGTTTGGAAAAGCCCTCAAAGCCCATCGAGTTCAGCCGTTCCAAGGCCAGCACTGACCCACGTCCCCAAGGGGACATCCACAGGGCTGGTAAATGCCCCCCGCAGGGATGGGGACTCCAGGGCAGCCTGTGCCAGGGCTGGACAATCCTTCCAGTGAAGAAATCCTCCCTAACACCCAATCTAAGTTTACTCCTCAATAACTTGAGGCTGTTTTCTCTTGCCTTGTCGCTTCTTCCCTGGAAGAAGAGCCCGACCCCCACGTGGCTCCTGTCAGGGAGTTGAGGAGAGTGAGAAGGACTCGCTGGGAGTTCATTTTCAGTAAAACCCCCATTTTCACACTTTCACATTGGATTTCAAGGGAATGAGGATCCCTGATCCCCCTCCGACACCGGCTGCTCCTCATTCGGGTGATCATTAAATTGGCAGCAGCGCAGTGGCTGCAAACTCTCCTCTTCCTTGGCTCCATGGAAGAATCAAAGAGGGGACTGAGGGGACAATTCCCCCCTGGAATGATCCCCTCCACCCCACCCTCCCTTTAGCCCAGGTTCTGCTGCCCCCAGCTGCTGATCCCCCTCTTCCCGTGCAGCAGCAGCTGGGGAAAGCACTTAATTAAAGCAATTTAATCACGCCCGTGGCTGGTGCCGTTAAAACTCCCAGCCCCACAGGCGGCTTTTATTAATCCGACGGCTCCCGAAGTCGGGAAGGCTTTGCCAGCTCCGCACGTCGCTCCCGGTGCTCAGCATGCTCCTGCCGTGCCCATGATTTTCCTACAGCTCCCCTGGAAAATTATTTATTGCACCGCTCTTTCTGCACCACGGGGCTCCCGCTGCTGGACGCTCCTTCCCCCCATCCCTGCTCTTCAGCATTCCCGGTGTTTTTCCCTCTCTCCCTCCTCCTTTCCCCCCCACCACAATCTGTTGCGTTGCGCTTTGTCCTCGGGCCCGGTGACCCTGAGAGCCCAGCCAAGGAGAAACAGCCCATTTATGTCACGGCAAAGATTTATCCCTGGCGTCTCCAGCAGCAGCCAGGTGAGCGCCGAGACCTTTTCCGTCACGTCCGTGGGGTTGCAATTCATCACCCCGGAGCGCCGGGCTGGGATTGATCCGCCGGGACGGCGGCTGCTGGGTGATGGAAGGGAGAGGCAGAGGCAGCTGCCGGGGCTGTCTCCGTAATAAATGGGAGATGGTCAGCAGAAGGAAAATACGACCCCCCCACCCCACATCCCAGGAATGTGGAGCTGGGATGCCATCGGGGGCTCGCTGGGTGCCGAGGACCAGCTGATGGAAACCTCTGGCCTTGTTTTCCCCCGGGACTCGGGTGTCACCGCGGCTCGGTGTGTCCTTGGGGATTTCCTGGGCGCTGCGGGCAGGTCTGGTGGCGCAGAGCGCTCCTGCTGCAGTGGCCGCACCCATCGTCCCCCTGCTGCTGGCACCCAGGCTGGGCACACCCCGGGGTGGCCGCTCGCTTTTCCAGCCTCACCGCTCCTTTACCCCTCTCCCTACAGGCACCGAGGCCCCAGCGGGCGCCCGGGTGAGCCGCAGGACGGCCGAGGGCCGGCCGGGTCCGTGTGGCAGCGAGGACACCGGCGGGGACAGCGACAGCCGGGACCACGCTGCCGAGAGCGGGGTCAGCAGGAGCCCCGGTGAGAGCGGTGCTCCCGCAGCCCTGCGCTCCTGGAAGGAGGGATGGGGGACCCAGAGCCGGGAGCCACCTGCGGGTGTCTCTGCTGACTGTCCCCTGTCCTCAGGTGTGAAGAGAACCAACTCCGTGCAAGGCCCGCGGCCACCCCCGCCGGCCACCGCCGGTCCCGCTGCCGCACCCGCCGGCTCCGCTCCGGCAGCAGCTCCCGCAGGTAGGATGCGATGGGAATGCGGCCAAGGCCTCCGGTCCCTGGGGACACCCCAGGGTGGCGCAGGGACCCCGTGGCTTGGCGCGGTGGGAGAGGGAAGGAGGGGATGTCCCAGGTGATGCCACCTCTGTCCCCAGCGCCGGCGGCGGCAGCAGCAAGGCCGGGTCCCGGGGGTCCCGCCCGCTTCCCGGAGAGACAAGGTAACCCCGGGCTGGCCGCGGGGGGCCGGGGGCGGAGCGGGCCGGGGGCTGACGGGGCTCATCCCGCAGCGAGCCCCCCGCTGGCANGGATGAAGGCAGTACGTAGCCAGCAAAGGAGGGAGGGAGATGTTTCTTTGGGAAATGTGGGATTTGGAGGAGGTTGCTGTGACTCGCGTTGGAAGGCGGTGGGTGTCCCGCACGGAAAGTCCTTGGGAATGCTGCTTCCCTGCGGGGCTTCGGGCTGGGATTTGAGGGGGAGGATGTGTGGTGGAACATCCTGGGTGGGAGGAGCTGCTCGGGGCCGGGCACAGGTGCTTGGATAGGAGCAGCTGATGCCCTCTGTGCCTGCTCTTCATCCCGGGGATGGAGGAACACAAACCTGAGCTGGTTTCCAACGAGCCGAAATGGGTACCGTGTGCTGAGCCCCAGCCTCGGAGGAGGTGCCGTTCCCGAGCTCTTCTCAGGGTGCTCCAGGGTGGAATTCCTGCGGGAAGGGTTGGTGGGGTCACTCCTCCTTTGCCTGGTGAATATGGGAGTCAGCTCCAAAGCCCCAGGCTGCCCTCCCGGGGCAGCCCCTGCTCTGCAGAGCCGTGTCCAGAGCTCCCGAATCCGCCTGGATTTGTGGTGGTTTGGCCGCTGCCGGCACAGTCCCACTGCATTAAACAGCTTTTACATTTGACCCGCAAATCTTTCTAATTATTACTAATCGGGGATGATTAAATGCAGTTATTGGCTGGGGTTTTAACGAGGTCCCGTTTCCTCCTCCCTCGCTGTCAGCCACGCTGGGAGCCCTGGAGTTCAGCCTGCTCTACGACCAGGAGAACAGCTCCCTGCACTGCACCCTCATCAAGGACTAATCGAGAGCTCCCCTTTTTCCCCCTTTTTTCCCTGATTTAAATCCCAGCGGCTCCCAGTTCCTCTGGTACGATGGGATGGGAGCCCTGTGGCTGCTCCCTTGGGAGGCCCCAGGCACGGCTGCTCCTGGCTGGGGAGGGTTGGGGGGCTTTTCCCTGGGTGGTCTGTGGGAGTGGTGATGCCCTGGAACATCCTCCCAGGGAAACCGGGGCTGCCCCATCCCTGCAAGTGTCCAGGGCCAGGTTGGAGCAACCTGGGATAGTGGAAGACATCCCTGCCCATGGCAGGGGGTGGAACTTGGTGGTCTTTGAGGTCTCTTCCAACCCAAACCATCCTCTGATTCTACAACCCTGATTTTTCCAGGGGTGGGTCGGATGTTTCAGCACATCCTGGCACCCACGGCCGCTCGGGGCAGAGGCTCTTGGGTCGCTGAACACATTTTCTTGTTGAGTTTTTCATGGGCAGCTTTGTCTCTGGGGTTTGCTGAAGGAGGATTCACATCCTGTGTTTCCTTTCTTTTTTCAGGGCTTAAAACCGATGGATTCCAATGGCCTGGCTGATCCCTACGTGAAGCTGCACCTCCTGCCCGGAGCCAGCAAGGTGAGGCTCTGCCAGGCTCGGTGCATTTTGGGCTGGGGATGGAGCAGAGGTTCCTCAAATCCCCCTCAGGTCCCTCCCTCGGATCAGGTTCTCCCCGTTGATTTCTCCTCTTGCTGCCGCTTCCCCCGGGGCTTTCTCCGAACAGGGAGGATGCTCCCAGATGTTCTCCCAGACCCGAGGAACAGCTCATCCTGCGGGCGGGAATCTGCTCAGGGATGGAGGGAAGCTCCAGAGGAGCATCACAAAACATCTGCCCCGAAATCTAATTACGGCCAGGGCTGGAATTATCCATTTGCTTGGAAGCTGCGGCACGTTCGTGTCGGAGCTGTGGGGAGAGAACCGCGGCTCCATCGTGGAAATTCCCGGGAATTTCCCTGCCCAGCCCAGCTGAGCTGATCTTGGTGGGCAAACCCTGAGGAAGGGATGACGGCCAGCAGTGCTGGCTCTTTGCTCAGGGGCTGCAGCAGAGTTTTGCTCAGAGGAACCAGGAGTAAAACCAGGGGAAAACTGATGATAAAATCACTGGATTGATTTTACAGCTTTGCTTTATGCACGGGGGATTCCTGGTCTTGTTGGGAGGAAATCCAGGAGTGATGTTGGGAATTGCTTTGATTTCTGTTGCTCTCCTTTGCTGATATTTCTTCTGATTTTTTAAAAAAATTTTGAACTCAGGTTTGTGAAAGACCCACGAGCAAGTGACAGCTCCTCGATTCCTCACTGTCACCTCCTTCAGACCACGAGAGCCGTGACCTGAGCCCCCACAGCCTGCCCTGGGCACTTTTCCCCCCTCTCCTTGAGGGAATAAACCCCAGGGAGTGACAAAATCCAGCCTCTCCCGCCCACCACACGTCACCAAACCCCCAGTGCTTGTGCAAACCCCCCCCTCGATGCTCCCCGGGAGTCCCCATCCCCCAGATGTGATGGAGCAGGAGCTGGGATTTGGGCAGGGCGGAATTCCGGGCTGTAATTCCACGGCGTTTATTTGCCCCCGCAGTCCAATAAGCTGAGGACGAAGACGCTGCGCAACACCCGGAACCCCGTGTGGAACGAGACCCTGGTGTACCACGGCATCACCGACGAGGACATGCAGAGGAAAACGCTCAGGCAGGCACAGCAGGAGCCCGGGATCCCACGGAAGGGCGGGATGGGGCAGTGGGGTCCTCACTCCCAGGAGTACACGGGGGTTGGGGCACTGGGAAATGCAGTTTTTGGGTTAAAATCAACCTGGGTTTGCTCATTTGGATGGTTCTTCTAAGAGAGGAAAAATGGTGTTTTGACCTTGTCTTTTAATAGTAAATTATTGATTATACTATGATTTTTATCATTGTGGAGATGTGTGTTTTGTGTGTCTGTACTGATCTGGCAATATCCCAGAAAAAAAAAAGTCCACGGAAATACCTCTCAAAATTTTTGGCTCTTTCCTCCCTCAGGAAACTTCCACCTCTTGATTTCTTACAAAGCAAATAGTAAAAATGTTGATTTTTTTCTTTTTCTTTTTTGGGGTAAACTAGAAATTTGGGGGTTGATTGCTTTTGGTCAGAGGAATCCAGATCAAGGGTGGGTTTGGGGGGTTTGGCTCTGGAATCGGGCGCTGCTCCAGCCTGGTTGATGTTCTCCTTTCCCTCTCCCCTCCAGGATCTCCGTGTGTGACGAGGACAAATTCGGCCACAACGAGTTCATCGGAGAAACCAGAGTTGCCTTGAAAAAACTCAAAGCCAACCAGAAAAAGAACTTCAACATCTGCCTGGAGAGAGTAATACCAGTGAGTGTCCGTGAAAATTCCTTCTGTTCCCGTCGGGAATGCAAACAAACGGCACCTGAGGGGTGCAGGGATGGGCTGTGGGGGCTGGAGGTGCCCAAATTCCCCAGCACCTTTAGGAGTTGGATTCCCACCCGTGCCTGGGCTGATGTGACATCCCAAATCCAGGAGATAAGAGCGTGGTGGGAATCCATGGGAGGTGACTCCAGGGACTGCTGATGGATGTCACCGTGGAGGAGGGGACAGGTCCAACCCCTGTTGAACCTGCTGGGGTGGAGGCTGATGGAGCAGATGGACCATCCTGAGGCTCTTCCACTGCAGAGCCCAGTGCTGGAGCTGGGCTGCATTCCCAGGGGTTTTTGCTGTGGATGGTGCCTTTTCCCATCACTCACCTCAGTCCCGTTGTCCCTTTCCCACCCCAGACGAAGCGCGCGGGAACGACCGGCGCATCCCGCGGGATGGCCCTGTACGAAGAGGAGGTGAGTCCTCGGAGCACCCAAACTCCATCCACCATCCCTTGCTTTAACCCCATCATCCCCCCATCACGGCGACCCAACACTCCCCCATATCCATCCTCACCACCCCTCCTGCCCCTCCGGTGAGTTTTCCCGGCTCTCCCCTCCACGCCCTCCCTCCGCAGGTGGATCGCGGTGGGGACGTGGAGGAGCGCGGGAAGATCCTGGTGTCCCTCATGTACAGCACCCAGCAGGGCGGGCTCGTCGTGGGCATCGTGCGCTGCGTGCACCTGGCGGCCATGGACGCCAACGGATACTCGGATCCCTTCGTCAAGCTGTGAGTGAGCCGGGAACGGCGCCGGGCTGGAGAACGTGGAGCCGCCCGCTGCCCTCGGGAGCTCCTCCCCGGAGCCCCGGTGCAGCAGGAGCTGTCCGGCAGCGCCGTGGTGGTGGCCCCGTTCGGGGGAGCCGACCCAGCCCTTGTGGCCGGAGCTCCCCAAATTCCCAGAGCCCGTGGTGACCTCATGGAGAATCCCAGAGTTGTTGAGGGTTGGAAGAGACTTCAAGGTGGTGGGGTCGCACCTTGGGTCGCCTCATGTCTGCGAACGTGAGGGATGTGGGGATGGGTTTGGGGCTGCAGCCCAAGGTGGAGGTGCCTGAGTTCCCCGGTATCCATGGGGGAATATCCGTAGGGATTCCCACCCGTGGCCGGGCTGAGGTGACTCGTCAGGAGCGTGGTGGGAATCCAGGGACAGTGGAATCCCAGGGACAGGGGGTTCTTCTCGCCACCTCTGACTCCATGTCCCTCCATGCCCCACTTGCTGCCCCATAAACCCACCTGGCTCCTGGGAATGTGGGGAAATAAGGTTTTTATTCCGCCCTCATGAGCTGCACCCTGGAAAGGTCCCTGCAGCCATTCCTGGTGGGGCTTTTTTCCCGTTTTTTTCCTTCACCTTCATAAAATACCTCTGTTCTCCCCAAAACCCATTCAATAACTCTCACATTGAACGTATTCTGCTCCTCTTTTGTAGCTTAAGTGGGACTGAGCAGTTTCCCTTTCCCATCTCTCTTTATTTGTTGTGTCCCCCATTTCCACAAACAGAAGATGGTGGCTTTCCATTTTTAAATCAGCTTCCAACAGAGATCTCATTAATCCCAGCTCTAAATTGAGTTCTGGATCTGCAGCCAGGCTGCACAGCCCCAGCCCCACACTTTTCCCACATCCTCTGGAAGGTGGGAGGGGAGACTGGCCCTAAATAAATCTCTTCCAGCCCAAAACCTCACTTTTTAAGCTTAAAAACTCCCACTGTTCTTGCACTTGGATTTGGAGCTGTTTTCTCTTGCCCCCAGTTGGCTGAAACCTGACATGGGGAAAAAGGCCAAGCACAAGACACAGATTAAGAAGAAAACGTTGAATCCTGAGTTTAACGAGGTAGGGAGGGATATTTTTTATCTTATTAAATCAATTTACTGATCACTGCGTTGAGTGGAGGAGGTGGAAGACAAACTCCCGGAGGTTTGGCTCTTTGCTCAAGCTCCTTTCCCACTCCTGTGCCCGGGAATATTTCGGGAATGGCTTTGCCATGGCAGCACTGCACACCCTGAAAGCTCCCTGCTGCCGGCTCCGTGTCATCCCAGCTGGGGATGTGGGTGGGATGAGCATTCCCGGGGGTGGGAATTGGAAGTTCTCCATTGGTGCTGCTTGGATGGGACACCTGGAAAGGGCTCACGTGGGTGCGAGGGGCGAGCTCAGCTCCCGGGTGCCGTGATCCCGGGAAAAGAGGCGCCGCAGGGAAGGAGCCTTTTCCCTCCATTAATTATATTTTCACCATCCTCTCCTTGGATTTTGAATCCAGGCTGAGCAGGGATTGTGTCCAACCCCGTAACCGCAGCTTTTGGGGTGTGTTTTCCTTTTGGGGCGTGACGTGGGTGTTCCCATTCCTGCAGGAGTTCTTCTACGACATCAAACACAGCGACCTGGCCAAGAAGTCCCTGGACATTTCCGTCTGGGATTACGACATTGGAAAATCCAATGACTACATCGGTGAGCCTGGGAGTCTCTGCCCTCTGTGGCAGGGGTTTGGGGCCTGGTGTGGGGTTTGCTGGATGGGGTGGGGGGCGTGGGTCACCTGCCCGGGTGGGGTGATGGAATCTGGTGGGTGCAGACCCCACACGGCCACACCTCCAGCATCCTGGGAGACATTCCGGGCAGGAAGAGCATCTCCAGGCGTTTCCATGAGATTTTTGATCCAGGACGGTGTGAGGTGTGTCCCCAGGGCAGGATTTCCTGGCACATCAGCATCACCTCCGTGTCCAAAGCCTGCTCTTCTCCCCCTTTCCCAGGCGGGTGCCAGCTGGGAATCACGGCCAAGGGCGAGCGCTTGAAACACTGGTACGAGTGCCTGAAGAACAAGGACAAGAAGATCGAGCGCTGGCACACCCTGCAGAACGAGAACCACGTCGCCAGCGATTAAAGGGAGCCCCTGCCCGGCCCTCCCCACCCCCTGC
>VZRO01001509.1:41932-72350 GCA_013397915.1 Daphoenositta chrysoptera | reverse complement strand
GGATGGATTGGATGGATGGGATGGGATGGGGAGGATGGATGGAAGGATGGACGATGGATTGGATGGATGGGATGCATGGATGGATGGAGGGATGGGTGGATGGATGGATGGATGATGGATGGATGGATGGCTGGATGGACGGAAGTTTGGATGGATGATGGATGCCAGGCTGGGATGGAAGGAGACAAAATCCATCCCTGCTCCTTGGTGGATCTGTTCCTGCACCAATGGAGCCGGGATCGGGGTCCTGAGCAGCACCTGGAATGCTGCACCTTGTGGGGTATCCAAGGGGGAATAACGGTGCCGAGCATCCCGTGGTTCCAGCATCCCTCCCTCCTGCAGCTGATGGAGCTGCCGACATTCCTGCTCCATTTCCAGAATGAGCAGGGCTCTGGATAAAATAATTTGCTGAGAATCATTAACCTAATGATGGAGGCTTTGGATAAACGGCTTAGCCTGGCCGGGGGGGAAAATGGGCTTAAAGAGATGGGAAAAGGGATTGGGATGAGCCGTGGGGGGCTCAGGGGTGTTGAGGTTGGGGTCTCCTCCCATCCCCCTGATCCCAGGCAATTCCAGCGCCATCCCACCCCTCTCTATCCCGGAGATGGAAAGGAGCAGGAAGGGGGTGTGAGCACCAGAATCCTGCCAAACCACAGGATTTAGGGATAAAACCCCAGGACCACATCCCAGCGCTGCTGCAGGGTCAAAGGGGAAACTGAAAAGCAGCTTAGGGACCCGAAACTTTTCCTATTTTTGGAAATGCTGGAGATGATGGGAAGTGGTGCTGGGCAGGAGGAAGTTTGGGGTGAATATTCCCATTTATCCCAGCATTGTGCCAGACGAGCAGGTTTCCCAGGAAGCTCCGGGCAGGCAGAAGGAAGGGAAACGTCCCCAGCTCCATCTTTAGGTGTCTTTGCAATTTTTCTGTCTGGATCAGAATTAACTCCGGGGCCGGGCGAGCCCTCAGTGCCGATAATTAAACCCAAACCCCAGGATCAGGTGCCACCCCCTGTCCCCGATGGGGGCCCGGCCCTATTATTTGAAATTGATGCAATTATTCTTCTGGCAGAGTAATAAATTCCTGTTCTGCCGTGCCCAGCGGACCCTGCAGCAGAACAAATCCTTCAATAAACCCGGGATGGGCCTTCCTGGGAGCGGGAACGCTGGGTTATTAAGGAGAGGAGCAGGTTTGGGAATGTTTAATAAATGATTGCCTGATCTTTCTTGCTTGCAACGCACCTCTCTGATTAGTAAATGTTTTCTGCTCGCTGATTAACTTTGTTTATTCCTTAATTAGGTTCAGTGCCGGCTGTCTCGTGGTTCCCAAATAATTGTTCGATTAATGGGCCTGGATTTACATTTTCATTAAGCGCCCCCCCCAATTAGCAGTGCCAGAAGAGGCAGATCCGGGCCCCCAGAAGGACAATTTCAGCCCATTAAGTAATAACTGTCCTATTGATCGGGGATAATGGAGCACAGGCAGCGAATCCACGGCTGAGTCACGGAATTCCCGGGGGGAATGTTGGGAATGCACCCCAGCAGCACCGGAGGGCTGCTCCGGCTCCCTTTGCCTCATCGGTGATTAAGGGGCTTTAATTGATTCCAGTTTGGGCATTGATTGGCGAGGGAGGGCTCCCAGTGGGGGAGGGGAATTATCAATTCCCAAGGCGGGATGGGAGGGGATAGGGATGGGATGGGGATTAGAATGGGGATTAGAATGGGGATGAGAAATGGGGATGGAATGGGTTGGGAATGACAATGAAGATGGGATGGGATTGAATGGGGAATGAGGGATGAGAGTGGGGTGAGGACGGGGATGGGGAAAAGGCCAGGAATGGGAATAGGGGCAGGAAGAGGGATGGGAAGAGGAAGGGACACAAGGACAAAGAGCAGGACACTGCCAAGGAGCAGCTTGGCCGCCGCTCCCGAGGGAAGGGAGACGAGTCCCTGCTTGTGTCAGCCAGCCTGAAACACCCGGAGACACCAGGGGACAAACAACCCCTTTTCCATATTCCCAGGGGACCTCCCAGGCTGTGGGGACATCGCCGTGGCGGGGATGTCACCGTGGCAGGGCTCTGTCACTCGGAGCACTCCCGAAGAGCCCGTTGCTATATTTGCTCTCACCACAACCCTGGCTTTGGTTTTTGTTTTTTTTTTTTTTCTTTTTTCACGCTGGATTCTGCTCTCCAAAAGTAGGACACGGCCATTCCACGTGTCTGCTCCAAAGCTCCGTAATCTCCTGCCGTTGGCCAGGCTCGGGAATTGCTGTGCCTGGAGTGGCTTTGCCGGGCCCTCCGGGGCTCCGTGGGCTCCGGATCCAGCCAGGAGAGCTTGGAGGGGATGGAAACCCACAGGGACCCCTTGGATCTCCTCCTGTTTTGTGGCAGCGGTGTCACCCCTGCCTGGTGACACGGTGATGGCCATGTGGCACCTCCTCCTTCCCCACCATCCCACTGCCCCCATCCCGGCCCTGGGATGCTCCTCATCCTCGCCAGCAGGGAGGGAAGAGGGTGGAGCAAATCCCTGTGCCAGGAGCTGCAGGGGGAGGATGGCAAAACCGGGCAAAAATGGGGATTTTGGAAGGTTTTCCTGAGTTTCCTCATTCCTGGATTTGCCTCACTCTGAAGCTTTTCCCCCAGGGAGGGCGAGGAGAAGCTCGCAGTTATCTGCCAGAGCTTAGGGAAGAGCCAAGATCCTCCGGGAAAGCCACAGGGAGCAGCTTTGCCTCTGGATTCGCTGCTCCATGGAAGCACCGGGATGATCCCTGCACACACAGACGGTTCCTCTGCTCCCCCCCAGCCAAACGCCGGCCCTGCCTCCCCTCAGCAGCTGCCACCAGGATTTGGGGACCTGCTCCAGCTGGAAATGTCCTGATCCCGGCCAAAAGCACCCCCGAGGCCGCGGCAGGGAGCAGCCACAGCCTCGGGCCGAGCCCAAAACTCCAAGCGGTCCCTGGGAAAATCCCAGCTCTGCCCTGTGTCCCGTCCGTCCATGACCGAGGATTTACGGAGCTGCCTCGTGCCCAGGCCAGGGCTGGATCATCATCCCTGCCCCTGCTCCGGCCCTCTTCCACATCCATCACCGTTATCCCGGCTGTTTCATCAGGCACGGCCCATTCCCGAGGCTCCCAGGAACTGCTGGAGGATTTATTTCCCTGCATCCCCCCGCTGCCCTTCCAGGGTGGGTGCAGCTGGGGAAGCCCTCGCTGATCCCAACCCCTCACCCCTCCAAAGAGCCCAAAAAATTCCCTCCTTCAAACGTTTTTCCTCGCAGTTTGCAGGGCAGGAAGGAATTCCGGGAGGTGTTTGGCGATGCCGTCCGTGGATTCTCCCGGCGCAGCCTCATCCCGGTGCCTGCTGCGCTCCGAGGGCAGCTCGCAAACCGCGACACGGGAAACACAAACCCAGATCCATGAATTAGTGGGAAGAAATGGAAATTCGATCCCTTTTGGAAGTTTAAAGGGGAGGTGCCGTGCGTGAGGGAGGCTGTGGGAACGGGAGCTGCAGTTGGGATGTGCTTCCCACACTCCAGGAGCACCGGGAATGCTCAGGACATCCCTGGCAGGAATCTCCATCACGGTTTGGATTTCACCAGCCCTGGAAAAGGAAGCCCTGAGCCCAAAATCAGCCGGGAGCAGCCGCATGGATTGCAAAACGCCCATTCCTGAGGAATTCCTGCCTGGTTTAAGGAATGCTTTGTGTTTTGGGAGCAAAGGCTCTGTCTGGGGGCAAAGGAGGGATGGTTTTAAACTAAAAAAGGAGAGATTTAGATTGGATTTCGGGAAGGAATCCTTCCCTGGGAGGGTGGCGAGGTCCTGGATCCCTGGAATTTTCCAAGGCCGGGTTGGATGGAACATCCCCTCTTTCCCTGAGCCATCCCCTCCTCCCCACACCATCCCCTCCTGCCCTAAACCTTCCTTTCCTGCCCCAAAATGCCCCCTCCCTGCCCCGTGCCGGCAGCACAATCCCGAAGTGTTGGTTTTTGTAATTTATTGGCAGGACAATCTGGTTTAGGCCCCGCTGACAAACGGGATGTTGTATTCCCGGAGTTTATCCCTGGGGAACAAACAAACAGAGCGCTGGAAACCTCATGAATTTTTTAAAGAGCTTATCAAAATCTTTCTTTTTTCCCCCTTTTCCCACAGGCGGAGTGGCTGAAAGGGGAAATATCCCCTCCATCTGCATTCCCAGCACTTCTTTTCCCTTCAATCCCTTAATCCTCTTCTTTCCAGCTTTAATCCACACGGTTGCCTCTTTCTTGTTGGGTTTTTTATCCATTCCCCCCACTCCAAATAATCACAAAAACCAACGCCAAGGCTCCGGAGCTCCAAACTCCCGGCTCCGTGAGCATTACATCATCCCAATTCCTATTTTTCCCCCCTCTTTTTGCCCTAGAATGACCCTGGATTTGCAGCCCCGGGGCGTTTCTTGGGATTGCAGGCAGCGGGAATTGGACATCCATCAGAGCCGGCGCCGGGAGAGCAGCTCCCCGCCGGAGACATCCCTGCCGCCGGCGTCCTAATGAGTTAATTAAGGAAAAGCAGGGCAGGAGAGGCGCGGGCCCTCCGGGAATGCTTCCTGGGAGAGGCTCCTGTGATTCCCAGGGGATCGTGGCTGCATCCCGGGGGAGCAGGGAAGCCTCGAGCAGCTCCAGGGGGATCACGGGGTGTTGGGTTCCCACCCCAAAGTGGTGTTCCCAATATTCCCGCCCAGCTGCCGGGGGCTGCTCCATCCTTTTCAGCCCCGGGGATGGCTCGCGGGGATCTCCTGCCTCCAACCCCTCCAGATCCCAAAATTCATCCCTAAAAGGAATTCAAACCCATGGGGAAAACTCTGCTCGCTCCCGTTTTGGTGATTCCAGCTTCTTCCTGCCTGAGTTGCGCCGCTGGAAAATGAATGTGGGAAAGAAGTGTGGGAAAGGCCAGCAGGAGCTCGTTATTCCATAGCATTCGTGATTCCCGGGAATTATTCCTTTTCCTGTCCCACACGGCTCCGAGAGCACGAGGTTTGCTAATTATTGACTTTTAATCAGCTGCTCCCTGATAACCCAGCCCTGCTCCCCAGTCCGGGAAAACCGGGATTGCAGGGACGTTTTCCAGCCCCAGAGGAACACCTTGGGATAGAAATAAGTCAATCAATGAAATGAGGCTCCTTTTTCTGCCCTTCCCTGGATGTCACCTCCTTAATAACCTCGGGAGGAAGGCAAATCCTCTGGAAAACCTCTGGGATGCTGCTCCAGCATCTGCCATGGGAATATCGAGGACAAGCAGGAAAAAAACTCCTTTCAGCTGTCTCCAGGGGAAAAAATGATCTCCTAAAAATTGACATTTCCAATCCCAAAAGGCCCCAAATGTGACTTCAATCCCAAACCTGCTTTCCCATTTAAATGAGAGATTCTGACCTTTCCTCTGAGGATCTTCCCAGCCATCCTGTTCCCAGCTTTTTCTTTTTTGGCGTGTGCTGGCACTCCCTAATCCTCCAAATGAGATTGGATGCAGCTTTTTCGATATTATAATGCACTGCATCCTCTTTTCCCCCAGCCCTCGGGTAATTAGGAGGTTTTTAAATGCCCATCAACGAGGGCTGCAGTGGTGGGGGGGAGGGCACGGTCACTCCAGTGTCCCCTCCACCGTGGGGACCCAGAATTTGCCCTTTTCCAGTGAAAGCCGTCCCGGTGCCAGGGCACTGGGAGCCACCGGTTCCGTTTCCCTGGATAAGGCCGGCGCCAGGAACCTCCACAATCACTTTTGGCTCCAAATCCAGCGTCCTTGATGCCGGGATTTATCCGGGGACACTTCAGGCCAATGTCAAAAGTCCCTTGTCAATAACCTCGATGTCTTCGGGATAAAACCCACCCGGAAAACCCTGCGGAATTGGGTCCTTCTGGGAGCAGGGATTGGGAGCCTCTTCCTTGACACCCCGGTCCATAAGGAAAAGAGATTTGATGTCCCAGGAGGATCCTGGGAAGCCAAACTTTATTCCAACAGATGGTGGTCCCAGGGGAAGGCACTGTGCATCCCGTCAGGAGAGCTGGAATTGCAAACACCCCGCTGGGGAGCCGCGGAGGGAGAGGATATCCCTGGTTTTGTAAAATACAGAGAAGAATCGCGGGGTTTGGGGGGAATTTGGGAGAGCTGGGAAGCAGGGAATTCTTCCAATGGGTTGTGGATCCACTGACCCAGCGTGGGGCTGCTGTCCCCAGCCCCATTCCCGCAATTCCCGGAGCTCGGCCGAACCCAGGGAACCAAATACCGGCAGGATTAAAATAGTGCGGAACAGCTCCTCAGCCCCCAGCCTGGAACCGAGGCAGCATTCCCAGCCCGGTTTCCTATGGAAACGAGCGCCGCGGTCCAGCCGCTTCCCTGCGCCTGCCCGGGGTGGTGTGGGGGCTCCTGGCACAGGGATGTTCCCTCATCCCGCATGGATCCGGCCGAGGATGCGCTTTCCCCCGGCGGGATCCATCCCTCCCCTCGGCTGCTGCATTCCCGGCGCGCCAGGAAGGGATCCCGGCGGGATGAGTGAGCCCCTGTGGGTGTGCTGGTCCCCCCCTTTCCCTGGCACCCGGAAAATTCCGAGCCGGCGTCCCTGGCTGCGGCTTCGGGAGCAGATTCCAAGGCCTTGGAAGGCGCTGCCTCAATCAGCTGCAGGCACAGGGGTTTCCTCTGGAGCCTTTTGGAATCCTCTCCTCACCTGGAGGGACTCGTTCAGTGCCACAGATGGGAATGCTGAGGGATTGGGATCACAGCCGGGAATGCTGAGGGATTGGGATCACAGCTGGGAATGCTGAGGGATGGGGATCACAGCTGGGAATGCTGAGGGATTGGGATCACAGATGGGAATGCTGAGGGATTGGATCACAGATGGGAATCCTGAGGGATTGGGATCACTTGAAGTTGACAGTAAAAAGTTGGGTAAAAATTCCCGCTCACTTTAGTCTCCTTACAGTGACAATTTTTCTTATTCCCAGGGTCGGGAAGTTTTCAAATTAATTTTTAATTGATCCGACAGAGCAAAAAAAAAATATCTCCATATATACAAACACACCCATAGATATATCCCGTGATTTATTTATCCGTATATTTAATTTGACATATTTAACTATGATATATTTATTTATAACGCTGATTTCGATCATTTATATGCACTTGCATCTATATCTGTAGCTATATGTTGCATGCTTGTATATTTCTATTATTGCATTAATTATATTAATAGAGTTATATTAACAGTTGGATGCATTTATTTATTTATTTATTTTTATTTATTTATTTCTATTTTAAACGTATCTTCAATCCTTACTGGTCCCATTCAACAACCCTCTGGCCTGCCCCGAGTGCCGGGGGGATGGACGCGGATTCCCGGGGGGGATCCAAATCCTCAGCATCCCTCGCTTTGGGCGCAGCGGCGGGGTCGGGGCCACCGGGGGGTTGCTTCCCCATCCCTGAAAAACAGGGAAATGGAGAAATAAATTTGAAAAAAGGTGCAGTGGGGGCGGCGGGAGGGAAGGGGTTAAGGCCGGAGCGGGCGGAGGGAGCGGAGCCGCTGGATGGAGCCGTTCGGGAGCGGCGCCCGGCAGCGGCTGCGGGCAGCGCCGAGCGGCAGCCGCGGGGCCNAGAGGGATGGAGCGGCTGGAGCGGCCGGGAACAGGGCCCGGGGACGGTGAGGAGGAGGAGGAGGGGGAGGAAGAAGGGCTCGGGGAGGAAGAAGGGCACGGGGAAGGGGCAGCGGCGCTGCGGGCGGGGGGAGAGCGTTAAAACCTGGGGGTAAGGAAAAAAACAAACCACCCCAAATTAGCAACCAAAAAATTAGAGAGGAAAACCAACAACACCCACCCACCCCCCGCGCCAGGAAAATACTAAAAAATAACAGGAGAAAAGGGGAGCACGAAGCTCCGGGAGCGGGGGGTCGGTGGGACCCCGGCCCGCCGGGAATTGTGCGTGGGAAGCGGCGGCTGCGTGTGCCGGGAGTTGCGGGGGGAGCAGCGGGTCCCCCCCGCGGCTTTGCGGGAGTTGATGATTCCCGCCTCATCCCGGCAGGGATTTCTCGCTGGTTGCTGCTGGTTTGGGAAGGGTTTTGCTTGGCAGAGGGAGCCAGGCAGGAGAGAGCTCTGCTCATCCTCGTCCTCCTTCCCAGACTTAGCGCAGGAACGTCTCCGCCGGGGAAATAGGGAATATAAGGGAATGTAATCCTTCCAGAAGCCTCTCTCCTGTTTATTTGCCTCTTCCCACATCCACGCCGGCAATTTGGGGGGGATAATTTAATCTGAGGATGAGCAGGGGGAGCAGAGGCAGTTGCAGAACGGCGTGAAGGTAACCTTGAGCTGAGCCCTGTAAACCCCGGCCTCCATCAAGGCAGGATTAGAGAAACTTTCCTGGCAATCCAGAGCTGGGAATCACAGGCTGGCACTGGGAATCACAGCCCCCACCCAGCCTGGCCCTGGCCCACTGCACCTTCTCATCCGGTGAGTGCCGTGTCCTTCCTTCCTCTGGGAATTTATCTGGGAGTTATCCTCTGTAAATGAGGGGCTGTCCCTTCCCTGGGCTTGGGAAAGAGCTTTTCCTTGGAATATCCAAGGCTGTTGAGCTCCAGGGGCTCCTCCAAGACAGGGTTTGTTGGCAGTTATTACATTTTAAAATTCGTATTATATTATAGCTATTATTAGCAATTATTGTGGTTTTATATCGCTTATATTATATCCATCCTGTATATTATTGGCAGATACTGTGGGGTTTATATTTATTATTCTATCATCTAAATTATTATCCACTACCATGATTTTATATTCACTATATTACAATGTTCCATATATCATTAGCAGTTATGAGGCCCAGGGAGAATTCCCCAGGGGGTTTTTCTCAGCTTTTTGGGATGTCTTTCCCAAATCCTGGTGCCCAAGGAGCCGAGCCCAGCTGCAGCATCGGGGCTGCAGGTGCCTGGCTCCAGCGGGGCTCATCCGTGCCCGGATCTTCCTGTCCTTTAGGGTCCCTGATGTTTGGGATCCTGGCAGGTGGGAACCCCCCCAGGGAGCCCTGGTCCCCCAACAGCCCAGCTGGGACCTGGGGATGGTTTTCCTCTCCCAGAAAAAAAGCTCCGTTCTTCCTGGGGGATCTTTTCCCCGTGGAAGGTTGGGCCGGCCCTCAGCACATCCAGGATCCCATCCAGAGTCACATTCCCATGGCTCAGGAGGGATCCCTTTTTCCCTGTGTGGGATAGAGGCTCCATGGGTGTTCAGCATCATTCCCAGCTCATCCAGATCCTGGGAAAATCTCTGCTTCTCCCAACCCCCACTCCCTTTGGACTGACAGGGGACTCAGCTCTTCCGAGCCGTGCAGGGAGCTCTGGGATGGGAATCTGCGCTTCCCAGTGTGTGGGCTCTGCCTGGAGCTCCTCCTGGGACTGGGGAAGGAGCGTGGGACAGGAGGATCTGCCCTGTGCCGAGGGACGAGCCTGCAGCATCCCTGGGAATGGCAGATCCCTTCCCAAGCCGGGCCTCCCTGGTGTGCAGGGAAAGGAAGGAATCAGCTCTCCCGGGAAAGGAGGTTTGGAAGGAAGTGTTGCACGAAATCCTCCTTCTCACTCCATTAATGTCCGTGGGCTGCGGAAGGCATTGTCTGCTGCTGGAAAAGCTCGTTAGTTAATTGCCCCAGTGCTGCTGTAATCCCAGATTAACGAGGCCTGAGGGAATTCTCAGACCTGAGCGTGGGATTCACGGGGAGATTGGGTTCGGCTCTTCCCTACCTGGGGGTCCAGCCTGGCCTGGATGTGCCGGGTGCTCCCACGGGAAGAGGTTTTGGTGGGGCTGAGGCGGGGGGTGACACTTCCCAAATCCCCCACGGTGGATCCCGTGGATCCCATCGGGGTCTCTATGGGATTTAGGCTGCTCTGAGCACTGTGAGTGGGAGGGGGGGTTCTGTAGGTGCTGCTGGTGGGGTGCACCTGGATTTCCCGCGGGACAATCTCCCTCTGGTGTTTCTCGTCACCTCCCGGGAATCCTGGAGCCAGGACTGGGCTCAGAACCTCGGGATAAACCCCTTTGGCTGCTGCGGGGTTTGTTCCTCGCCGTTAAAGCACGGGGAGGGAAACAGCAGCGTCCTGGATTTCCCTGGAATAAGGAGCGGTCAGGCCCGGGATGTGCCGGCTGTGCGGCTCGGGAAAGCCTTTCCAGGGACGTGCAGGTGTCCATGGATGAGTGTCCGGAGGATTTGGGGAGGATGAGCAGCGCAGGGAGGGCCGTGCATCCCCCAGGGATCGCTGCCGGCCCCGGCACCGCCTCTGGAAAAGTCCATCCCGTGTATCCCAAACCTCCTTCTCCTCCGGGATTCGGGCAGCTCCGTCTGGGGGGAGCTTTGCTGAGCCAGCAGCTGGCTGGGATCCAGCTGTTCTTCCCTAGGGAACAGCCCCGGCCTTCCTCCCGCCCTCCTCCTCCTCCTCCCGGCTCCGGGTGCGAGCGCATCCCCTGGGATGCACATCCCGGCTCCCGAAGTCCGATTGAAAACCGTAACTGGATTTTGCAGACTGGGCACGAAACGCCCCGAGAGCGAGACGTGAAAACTCCTGAGGTTAAACCCTGTCACAGACACTCAGCGTCCTCCGAAGGAATTACATCACCTTTTCCAAGGGCTTAAGTGTCGGCAGGGTGGGAAGGAAAGGGGGAGGGAGTCTGGGAGCATCCCTCGGTGTCACTGAGACCCCGCAGTCCCGGCTGGCCTCTCCCAAATGCCGCTGTGTGTCACCCAAAAAGAGGGAATTCTCGGGGAAATGGAGGTTTCTCAGCCCTGGATGCAGGGATGGGGGTGATGCCGGTGGTGGGAATGCTCAGGGAGGGATGCTGGAAGCCGGCAGGGATGTGTGCGAGGGGGAAAGGTTGGGATTCTGCTCCCCAGCACCCAAATTCAGTGACGCTGATCCCAAAGGAGGGAGCTTCCCTCTCCTCCCACAGCCCCACCAGAAGCACCCCGGGCAGGCGGGATAATGCTCCTGGAGAGAACCGGATCACCCAGACGCCGGGGGTTGCTGCAGATTAATTAATTAATGAGAATGCTGACGATGCTGTGGCATGGGGTGCATTTCTGGGAGAGAGGACACCGGGTCCCACGGCTGGATCCCCGCTGTGCCACCTCATTTCCATCATCCCACGGTTCCCTGGACCCTCTCCCTGCTGAAATCTCCGCAATCCACCACTCTTTCCCTGCCTGCTTTTTAAATGATTCATGGCTTAAACCATTTTCTTTATGAGCCGCTTTTCACACTTGTGAGGGGAATTCAGCCTCCGAGAACCTGGAACGGGCTTTGATGGAATTGTGGGTGGAGGAGCAGAGCGTGAAGTGAAAACTCCCCATTTTCAGCTCCTCTCGGGCCATTGTGGAGTAGAATACCCAGGGAAAGGAGCAGACGCGTGGAGATGGGATTACCTGGGATTTAGTGGCCTGGAGGCAACGGCGTTTCTTTGCTTCTGGGGGCTGGAGCAGCCTCCTCATCCCGGCTTGGATCGGTTTTGGGAGTCCCTCGCCTGCCCCACAGTGAAGTCCCACCACCCTCGTGGTGATCCCACCCCGTGCCAGCCCATGGGTGGGGATGAGCATCCCTTGGGTAGGAATGGGCATCCCCTGGGCAGGAATCAGCATTCCTTGGGCCGGGGTCTGAGACACCAGCGGGAATTTGCAATGCCAGGCAGCTCAATGTCGTAATTAATAATGGGGTTAAGCTTCCTTAAATCAGCTTGATTAAACAAAATTGCCTTTCTGGGCCAGGCTGCAGGCCCTGGGCTGGTGGAGAGCTGGCCGGTTATTGGAATAAGCCAGGGCAGGATCCATCCCGATGTTCCTGGATTTATTTATAGCTCAGCCCTGGCAGAAACGGGGCTGGTGCCCTGTGGGCTCCGTCCTCTGGAGAGCACAGGGAGCACCGAGAGGAGGTTGTGCAATTAGCGCGACCTCATTTCAGAGGAGCCTTTTACAGACCTTCATCAATTAGTCTGGGGCAGCCCCGAATGGATCCGTGATCCACCTGGATCCCTCTGGAGCTCGGTGCCTCATGCCCTGGGAAAGTGCTGAGACCATCGATAAATCCCCAGAATATTTCAAAATCGGTTTTTATAAACAAGCAAAATCAGCTCCCTCATTCCAGTCCAAACCCCTCCACGGATTCCCAGTGAGGAGGAAGATTTGCAAACCCCACAAAACGCTCGGGAAACCCGCAGAAAAATCCACTGGCAGATGGGAAACTCCTGTCCTGGAATTCTAAATGGAGCCAGCAAACCCCAAATGAGAGGTTTTTCCTTTGCACCCCTTGCTGATTTGGGCTATGGAAGGGATTTAGCGGCTCCATAGGGAAGCACAGGCCTGGGAAGTGTCTCACCCTTGAGGATGCGGATCCAGTCCCGGTGCAGCTCCCCGGGATGAGCCTGGAAGCTGCTGACTCAGCTGCTTTTAAGGCTTTCCCAGCGGAGGGGAGGCACAAATCCATTTCTCAGCAGAATGAAGGCAGAGAGAAGCTGAATAAATAAATCTGGCTTTGATTTGAAGGCGGCTGACAGCTCCCTGTGCTCGGCTGGCCCCTGGGAGAGGCACGGGAAGGTGCTGGATGCTCCAGGTGTGGGATGGAATAATCCATTTCCAACATTCCAGTCTATCTCGGTTTCATTCCCAGCCATGACGGTGTTTAAATTCAGCCCCATGCACCTCATTTGCTGCTTCTTTAAAGAGCTGAAAAGGGCGAAAATCCATTTCCACGGGGCTGGAAAAGAGGATGGCAACTCCACCCGGGAGCTCGGGCTGCCCAACCCCTGCCTGGGCAGCAATTCCAAGCTTCCACTGCTGGACACTCCTGGGGATGGAGGCTGAAGGGTTTGAGGGGTGGCAGCGCCAAGGGTGTTCTGTGTCACTGGGGAGCTGCACTGGTGTCACTGGGGAGCTGCACTGGTGTCACTGGTGGGTGCTGGGGAGGATGGGAAGCTGCAGAACTGCTCTGCAATGGCAGCAGCCACTTGTGGAACTGCTCCGGAGGGACACGGGGCTTTCTGGTGGCTTTTGGTGACAGCAGGACCAGGGAGCCTCAGTGCGCTGGGTCCTGTGTCCCACAGGTCCTGCACAGCAGGGACTGGGATCTTTCACCCCATCCCCCGGGTCCTTCACAGCGCTGCATTTCCAGGAGCATTCCAGCATTCCCAAGGGTGCCCAGAGGGGTGCAGGACCTGCTGTCCCCGTGTCCTGTGGCGTGGGACCGAGGTCGGTCCCTGCGTCACAGCCCTCCCGTGGCGTCACCCCATTGTTGTCGCCACCCGTCTGTTTTCAAGCCCTATTCTTTCCCCGTCCCCGTGATAAGAAATGCTAATGAGGGGATGAAATTGGATATTCCCGTCGCCTTCTCCTCCTAATGGAATTCTGGTGGTGGTTAATTTGCTGGTTTTAATGGGCTCATTGTTCTCCCGGGCTGCGGGAGCCACGTGAGGGCGTTTGGCCCCGCTCGGATGGGAGGTGGTGCCTGAAGACGGCTGAACCCTGGGGCTCAATAATTGCCGAGCAATTTGAAGACAAGCCCCAAATCCATAATTGATGGGCGCTTCATTCATCCCGCTCCCGCCGCTCCCGGACCTGTTCCCACCTCCCCACGCGCGGGGGGATGGATAAACCTGGATAAAACTGGCAAATTAACCTGGATTTCCTTGGCCTGGGAACAGCTGACACCGCTCAGGGAGGTGGGTTGGGTGTGGAGGGATGCTCAGATGGGTATCCCGGTGCTGGGATGAGGAATTCGGCTCCTGGTGGGAATGTGGTGATGGAGTGTTGGGTATCCTGGTGTTGGGATGAGGATTTTGGCTCCTGGCGGGACTATAGGGATATCGAGCCGGGTATCCCATTGATGGGATGAGGATTTCGGCTCCTGGCGGGAGTGTGGTGATGGATGTCGGCAGGAAACCATTCCCAAACCCCGGCTGGACCCGCATCCTGGGAAATGCCCCCACCGGGCTCCGCTGCGCTTTGACTCTGGGTGCCGAAGGGTCTGGGGGAGCAGGGAGAGATTCCCCAATCCTGGCACTGCCAGCCGGGGGGATTTTTCCAGCAGGCTGGGTCCGTCCCATGGGATGCGGGCAGAGGGCTGGATCACAGCGGGTCACAGCCGAGCCAGGGCTGGCGGATAAATCCCTCCGTTCCCTGCTGTCCCAGCAGTTTTCCAAGCAGCCGCAGCCGCCGGAAGGCCAGGCTGGGGACGCTGCATTGCGCTGGCTGGGGACTGTCCCCGTTCGCTTCATCAGTCTGGGTGACAAAGTGTGTCACCGCTGTCCCCCGGCCACGCCGCGGGCTGGGCTGGCACCGGCGCCGCTCCCGAGCGCAGCGGGGTTCAGGCAGCGGGGCTGGGGGGCAGGATGGAGCCCTGGGGACACCGCGGCGCTTGGTGGTGGCAGTGGGGACCCGGGCTGGCTGGTCCGTCACCCCAGAGCTGCTGGAGGGGGTGGGTCCATCCTTACGGCACGGGGAGCGCTGGTGGGATGCAGGGAATGGCGTTCTGGGATCCCCCATCCATCAGCTCCCGAAATTCCCAGCCCCTGCTGGTACTGGGAGCACTGGTGACCGTACTGGGAGCACTGGTGTCCGTACTGGGAGCACTGGTGCCGGCTGTCTCTGCCCGGCCGCCTGCGATCCCCCGGCAGGCGGGAGCCCGGAGCCGAGCCCATTATCTGCTCGAGACAATTAGCAGAAGCATTAATGGAATATATGCAAATGCGCTGTAATTGACCTGTGACTCCGCAGTTCATGATGGAGAAGGATGAGCTCCAGATGGCTTAATGAGAGTAATTTAAGCCCCTTCTTTATACGCTGTGCTGGAGCCTGGCAGGGGAGGAGGAGGAGGGGTGGCACTGGGGACACCGGGGAGCAGGGACAGCCCCGGGCCCGTCCCGTTTGCTCCCCAAACCACCCCGTATCCAGCTCCCACCCAAACCCCGGGAAGGTGGATTTGTTTTGGTAAGGGGAAGCCACAAAATCCTGAGCAGGGAGCACGGGGAGCAGCCAAGCACCCCCGGGACCACCGGGCTGGGGGCTGCTCGCCCACCGTGGTCCCCCCTCCCTGGCCATGCCGAGGTGCCACCTGCACCTCCCCTGCCGCATCCTGCACATCGAAAACCCAAAACCCTGCTACTCCGAGGTTACTCAGCCTTTACTCCGGCTGGGGAGGGGTGGTTTGGGGTTGTGCCCTTCCAGTGCTCTGCCCCAGCCCGCCCAGCCCTGAGCTCCATAAAACTCCCGCGGCAGAGCCGGAGGGATCTGAATAACCACTCTGGGAAACCAAATTAAAATATTGATGTATAATTCATGCCATATGTTCCACCAATATTTTTTATTTAATCAACCGAAGACAGATGGCAGGAACATAGAGGCCATTAAACTAATGGCACTTTGTCTTTCCATTTATTTCTGTCTCCTTTCCTAAAATAAGACGAGACCGTGACAGGCAGCACACCCTGGGCACGAGACCATTCCCGGCACTCGGATGTGTCAGCAGGGGCACTTCCCACGTGGCGTTTTCCCGGGAAGGGCCGGAGCAAAACTTCCATAGCTGGGGGGGTTTGAAGGAGAGAAATCCCATGAGGGAATTCCAGCCTGGTGGGGTTGGAGGGGACTGTCCCTTCTCTGCCCTTCCCGTGCCAAAAGCCAGCAGGGATGCTCCTGGTGTTCCTGGGATGACACAATCCTGGTGGCAGGGTGGGAATGGGGATGCTCCTGGTGTTCCTGGGATGACACAATCCTGGTGGCAGGGTGGGAATGGGGATGCTCCTGGCTGAGGATAGAGGATGTGGTGGCAATCTCCAGTCCCTGGGGACATGGGGGACTGGAGAGACACCAGGCTCCATCCATGAGGGATGTTGTGCTCCCGTGGGCTCTCCCAGCCCTGCGGGATGCTGGAATTGCCATCCTCTTTTCCACTGGCAGCACCCAGCTGCCCATCCATGGATTTCACTCGGGATCTGCTGGTGCAGAAGGGTTTGGATCTAGGCGTGAAACGTGCTCGTGCAGAGTGTGAGTGCACAGCTCATCCTCCCGGAGGTGAAATTGGGTGAAACTGGAAGTTTTCCACATCACAGAGCCATCCTGGAGCACCTCTCCCACACGACGAGGTGGAGACGGGCGGGATCTGGGATTTGGGCTCACCCCACCAGCATCGCTCCCACTGCACCCCGTTACCCACCTGGGAGAGGTGGAACTGTCCCTCTCCAGGGCCGGAAGGCGATGGACGCCCCGGGTGTCCCTCCTCAGCCTCGGGAGGGACAGGGCCACCATCCCCCGGTGTCCTGGGACTCTTTCCTGAGCGTGCCTCTCTCTTCGACTTGCAGGTGGAGATTCCTTGCCCCGGGAGGGAGCTGAATGGGGTTCCCTTAGACAAAGGGTCCCAGGCAGCATTCCAGGCTCCGGGCGCGTCCAGGGACCTTCCATTCTTTGTCTGAAAGGGCAGCGCTGCCGTTCCCACTCGAGCGATGCCTGACGGAGCCGGAGCCGCCGGGAGCGAGGAGCTGCGGCAGCTGATCGGCTTTCAAATCACCTTCAAACCTCGATTTCCTTAACATGATCCCTCCGTCAGCGCCGTCCCCGGGGCTCAGCCGGGGGGCTTTGCCGGCAGGAGAATAAACGGGGGCTGGAGGTGACAGCCAGCGCTGGGAAAGCCCCGGCCACCACGCGGAGACTCAAAATCCACCTTCCCCAGCACTGCAGGACTTTTTAGGGTCGTGCAACAGCTTCGCACGACCTCACCTCATCTGCTCGCCGGGATCCACCTCCAATCCAGGTGGGATAACCCCTTCCTCGGAGCATCCCTGGAGCCGCAGAGCAGCTTCCCCGCGGCGCCGGCTGCCGGGGAAGGGATGAAGACGCTATGGCCAAGCTTTTGCTAAAACTCCAGCGGTATTTCCGGCGCAAACCCGTGCGTTTCTTCACGCTGCTGGCTCTCTACCTGGCCGCCGGCAGCTTGGTTTTCCTGCATTCCGGCTTCTCCGGGGAGCCCACGGTGCCGGGGAGCCCGCGCAGCCCCGCGGCCGCCGAGGGGCCGGGGCTGCCCTACCTGGGGGTGATGCAGCTCGGCCGCGGCTTCAAGGCGGCGGCGACGGTGCCGGCGGGGGCCCGGCGCCACGGCCCCTGGTTCAAAAGCACCTCCAAGGAGCCGTCGGAGAGGGGAAAACCCCGGGAGAACGGCGGCCCCCGGAGCCGGGCGCTCAGGGGTAGGAGCGGCCGCGAGAAGGAGGAGGACAGAGGTGAGGGCTGCCAAGGGGGGGTCTTTCTTTTTGCCTCTCTCAGGAGGACATCGCGAGCTGGGGGTGGTGGTCTCTGAGCTGGCTTTGGGTTCTGCGCACCCCCCAGGAAATGTGTATTTCTTTAGTTATTTAATTATTTATAAACCACGTGCATGCGCTGCTGGAGCACCGAGGTTTTCGTCCCTCGTCCCGCGGGAATGCCACTGGGAAGCAGCACCCCACTCTGGAGACCATCAATCCAGTGGATATTTCCAGAAGGATCTTCTCCCTCCTTCCTCTCCTCCCTCCTTGAGTGCCAATAATTCGCTTTTATTTTTCCATCCTCGCTCTTTCCCCCTGGTGCATCACCGAGCTCCGTGACAGGCGATTTTGGGGGTGCCAGCTGGGGGGATGCTGTGCCCCATCTTCCTCCCACCCTTTGGCTCTGCCAGGGGCCAAATTCAGTTTTCATTCCCTCGGCCTGAATGAACACAAAATCCAGGTTTGTGTGGGCGTTGTGTCGAGGCAGGGGCGGGCTGTGACTCCCATGGAAGTGCGGACAGGGCTGGGATGTGGCCTCTGGAGCCAGGAGATCCCTGCCTGGCTGGGGTCTTGTCAAGTGGGTCCATTATTAATGATCAAGGATAAGTGGATGGAGTTGTTCCCATCGATTTTTAGGATGCCATCTATTTATCCTGCAGGCAGCCGGAGCTGCACACTCCGTGGGATTGGGGTGGCTGGGCTCCTGCAGGAATCCCACAGCCAACTGGGGCTTTCCCAGGGGTCCAGCCTTGATCCCCCCAGCCTGGGCTGCTCCCAGGGCATGGAGGGCTCCTCCTCCTCCTCCAGCAGGAGGTGGTTACGTTCTCTCCGGAAAAGATTCATGGTCCAGGCACAGAAGCCAAAGGAAAAGAGAGATGCTTATGGGATTTTCTGCTGCGAAAAGGAGCTGAAGGGGTTCCCCCGTGGTGACCCCGCTCCAAGGGGTCTCCGGGGTGTTTTGGTGGCCACGTCTCTCCATTAATTAATGCAGATTGACTTCAGTGCAGCCTCAGCAGATGGTCCCTGAGCCCGGGCTGTCTGTCCCCATAAAGACCCCAAGCAGTGCCCGTGTCCCTGGCCATATGTCCTGCGTGCTCCAAGATTAACCTCATCCAGCACCGCCAGCAGGGATGGGATGCTGTGCTCGGGATTCGTGGGTTCAGCTGCTCCCAGGTGCCCTGGGAATATCGTTTTCCCCTTGGAGCATTTTGGCAGCTCCTGAGCGTGATGGTGTGGAGAAATCCTGCAGCCTGGGAAATCCCAAGTGCCCGGCGTTCCTGGTGTGGCCGGCGGAGCCTCGGGAGCACCCCCTCGCTTCCCTGCTCCTCTGGAGCACCGGGATATCTGGTAGGAGCAGGCGGATTTAATGGCGCCGGTAATTGTTTTTTTAAGTGGGGACAGCTTAACGAGGCGGCTGTGGAGGCTCTGCCACGTGAAGTCATTCCCGAGGGAATACTGCTCCCAAAATCAGCTCTGGGTTAGATAGTGAAGAGTGGATCCCTCTTCCTCCTCCTCCCTCTCCCGGCAGTGTCAGGTGAAGGTGTGGGTGGAGAGCAGCCCAGGGACCGGCCTCATCCCCAAGGGAATGCAGATCCCCATGGGAAGGGGCTTCTCCTGCCTCCAGCCAGGGAGGATTTTTAGGGAGTGAAGCCAAGGGGAGCAGGAACAGACCCCAGCCCTCAGCCACGTCCATCTCTGGTGCCTTCCTGGACATGTCCAGCCATTCCCACCTGGGACACAACCAAGAAGTTCCATGAGGAAGGAGGGACCAGGGACCGGCCTCATCCCCAAGGAGCTAACCCTCTATCCCTAGCTCCCAGAAAAATGGGATGTTTGGGGAATTTAATGACAATCACTGGGTGGATTTGTGAGCCTGCTCACAACCATGTTTCCAACAGGCTCCGAAATTCCTCCTGGAGAGGTTCCTCTCTCCCTACAAACTGTGCCAACCCCACCCTGCCCCCTCCCAGCATCTCCCCCTTCACTCGTGCCCTCGTCTCTCCCTAATTATTCCAGCTGGCTTCCCGATAAGTGCAGCACGCATATGTCAGGAGCATTGGATTGAAGGTAATGCACATCAGTCACCAGCTCCCAGAAAGTGTCTGGAGCCATCCCACACCCGCTGGATCCGGCACGGCTGGAATGCGCTGACTATCCCTGACCTGCGGGAATGCCGTGTGGGACAACTGGGAGTTCTGGCTCTGGTGGTTGAAGTTATCCGGCACATTTCTCTCCATCTTCCTGCCCTCCTGGTCTCCAGGCTGGCTTGGGAAGGTGGTCTGTGCCGTGCTGGGATAATTGGGAATGGGGGGGGGTCTGTGTGTGGGGTACACCAGGGATGGGGTGCCCAGAGAAGCTGTGGCTGCCCCATCCCTGGAAGTGTCCAAGGCCAGGCTGGACAGGGCTTGGAGCAACCTGGGATAGAGGAAGGTGTCCCTGCCTGGTTTGGACCCAGAGTTTCCAAAGCAAACAAACAGGGAATGCTGCTGCACAGCCCCTATTTAGGGAAAAATCCGGAGGGGTGGGGTCCGTGGGTGTGACCCCCTGTCCCCTGCGTCCCCAGCCCGCTACGTCGGCTGCTACGAGGACAACACGCGGCGCAGGACCCTGCGCGGGATGTCCTTCTTCGACTACAAGAAGATGACGGTGTTCCGCTGCCAGGACAACTGTGCCGAGCGGTAGGGACGGGGACAGGGGCTCCATGAATCCCTGCACACGCCATGAATCCCTGTATCCCCGTCAATCCTTTCCCGTTGTCCCCGTGAATCCCTGAGCACCATCTCCATCGATTCCTGTCCACCATCTCCATCGATTCCTGCACAGCATCTCCATCAATTCCTGCCCACCACCTCCGTGAATCCCTGCACAGTCTCCATCAATCCTTTTGGAAAGGATGGGATAGGATAGGATAGGATGAAATGGAATTATATGATATGGTGATAGATTAGGATAGGATAGGAAAATAGGAGATGGGACAGAATTATATTATATTAAAATAGGATAGGAGATAGGATGGTACAGGATGGAGTGGAATAATAGGACAGAATAGACTAGAAAAGAATAGGGATAGGATAGAACTGCAGAATGGAATAGAACAATAGAAAGGATCGGATAGAATGAAATGGAATGAAATAATAGATTAGGATATTATAGGACAATAGGATAGGATAGGATGGGATAGGATGGAGTGGAAAAANGGACAACACGCGGCGCAGGACCCTGCGCGGGATGTCCTTCTTCGACTACAAGAAGATGACGGTGTTCCGCTGCCAGGACAACTGTGCCGAGCGGTAGGGACGGGGACAGGGGCTCCATGAATCCCTGCACACGCCATGAATCCCTGTATCCCCGTCAATCCTTTCCCGTTGTCCCCGTGAATCCCTGAGCACCATCTCCATCGATTCCTGTCCACCATCTCCATCGATTCCTGCACAGCATCTCCATCAATTCCTGCCCACCACCTCCGTGAATCCCTGCACAGTCTCCATCAATCCTTTTGGAANGAAAAGAATAGGGATAGGATAGAACTGCAGAATGGAATAGAACAATAGAAAGGATCGGATAGAATGAAATGGAATGAAATAATAGATTAGGATATTATAGGACAATAGGATAGGATAGGATGGGATAGGATGGAGTGGAAAAATAGGATAGAATAGACTAGAAAAGAATAAGGATAGGATCAAATTGCAGAATGGGATAGAATAATGGAAAGGATCGGATAGGATGGGATATTTTCGGTTGGAAGTGCTCTACAACGATCACTACCCCAAAAACGATTCCCTGGCACGCAGTGCTGATCCCAGGAGCAGGAACGCTCCTTCCAGACCCCCTGGAGCCGGGGGGATCCCGGGGACGTGCTGAGATCCCGGGGACGTGCTGAGATCCCGTTTCCCTGTCGGCAGGGGGTACCTGTACGCGGGGCTGGAATTCGGGGCCGAGTGCTACTGCGGGCACAAGATCCAGGCGTCCAACGCCAGCGAATCCGAGTGCAACATGGAATGCAAGGGGGAGCGGAGCAACACCTGCGGCGGGATCAACCGGCTCTCCATCTACCGCCTGGAGCTGGCCCAGGAATCCGCCCGCAGGTGTAAGTTGGAATCATCCACGTGGATCCCAGCTCAGCCCTGGAATGGGGGAGCTCCTCGTGCTGGTGGAAGGGTGATCCCGGCATTCCTGAGCCGGGTCGTGGCTCCATGGAAGTGCTTGGAGAGCAGTTCTTGAGTCTGGGATGGTTTTGCTCCTGCAAACATCAGGAATCTCCCCGTGGGCAATGCTGCTGGCTGGGGTTGGGTGGAATGGGGAGCCCCAAGGACTCTGGTTGGAATTCAGGGAATTTTGGGAGACTTTGGGTGATTTCTTTCCCGATGGCAGAACAGGACCCTCAGTGTGTCCAGTGTGTGCTGTGGGATGAAGGATGTGTGGGAATTCCAGAGAGAGCCGAGGGTGCTCCCTCATTTGGCTCCCAATTAGGCAACTAATTAATCACCCACATTCACTGCTCACCTTCCCTCATATCCAAGGAATGGGAAAGAGGATGGCAACAACCAGGAATGTCCAGGGGCTGAGGGTGCCATGGACCCGGGATGGGATCCCAGTGCCGGGAAGGACCAGACCAAACCCAGCCCCGCTCTCCTCCCTGGCTCCATCCCTGCTCCATCCCTGGGATTACAGAGCTGATAAAAACAGCCAGGAAAAAAAAATCCCGACTTTGCTGCCGGGATTTTGCTCCATCAGCAGCTGGATGAGCATCATCCAACGTGGCTGCACTGCCGGAGGAGCTGGGAGCCGCTGGAGTGGTCGGGAATTCCGTGTCACGCTGTGTCACACGGAGTGGCAGCGGTGTCACTTTTGGGGTGTCACTGGGGCCTCTCTCTCTCTGTCCCAGATGGAAGCGCCATATTCCGAGGGTGCTTCCGCCGGCCGGAAAACGTCTCCATCGCCCTGCCCGCCAGCCAGCTCATGCTCAACATGTCCGTGGATAAATGTGTGGATTTCTGCACGGAAAAGGTACCGGGATAAATTTAACTTCTTCATCAGAGTCACACCGGGAGATCTGAGCCCGATCTGGGGACAGCATTTTTGTGTATCCAAAGGCAAAGGGATAAATGGATTTGTGTCCCTGCCATGGGAGGGACTGGAGCCAGCAGCAGCCCTGGGAAAGTTTGGGAAGGAGCATCCCAGAGTATCAGTTTGGGTTGGAAGGGACCTTTAAAGGTGCCACCGCGGGGTCCTGCTCTGGTGCGGTGACTCCGAGCAGGGAGGGGAGAGGGCAGTGGGAACTGATGGAGGGTGGATGCTGGAATGGGCTGGAATGGTGCTGGAACGTTCCAGAGAAATGTTTGGAATGTTCTGGAATGATGCTTGAAATAGGTTGGAAGGATGCTGGAAATAAGGCAGGAGATTGTTGGAATTGGAAGGATGCTGGAATGGACTGGAATGGTGTTGGAAAGGGCTGGAAGGAGGCTAGAATGGGATGGGCTGTTTGGGAACAATACTGGAATGGTCTGGAATGGTCTGGGAGGATGCTGGAATTGGAAGGGTGCTGGAAATGGTCTGGAAGAACTCTGGAAACGGGCTGGAAGGAGGCTTGAAGTAGGTTGGAAGGATGCTGGAAATAAGGCAGGAGATTGTTGGAATTGGAAGGATGCTGGAATGGGCTGGAAGGAGGCTGGAAATAAGGTGGAAGGATGCTGGAATGGAATGATACTGGAAAGGGCTGGAAGAATGCTGAAAATGGTCTGGAATGATGCTTGAAACAGGTTGTAAGGGTGCTGGAATTGGAAGGATGCGGGAATGGCCTGGAATGGTGCTGGAAATGATCTGAAATGATGCAGGAATGGTCTGGAGTGACGCTGGAATTGGAAGGATGCAGGGATGGTCTGGAAGGATGCAGGAATGATCTGGAATGGTGCTGGAATGCTCTGGGAGGACGTTGCAAACCCCCCCAGCACTGCCCAGCAGGGCTGGGGCAGCGAGGGCGGGGACGCAGGGTGACGAAGGGCCGGTGCCATTCCCGTTCCCCGCGGCCATCCCCGCAGGAATTCCCGCTGGCAGCGCTGGCGGGCACCACGTGCCGCTGCGGCTTTCCCAGCACGCTGTTCCCGCTGCACGAGCGCGAGGACGAGCAGCTCTGCGCCCACAAATGCGCCGCCGAGGAGTTCGAGAGCTGCGGCTCCGCCGAGTTCCTGCTGGTCTACCAGACACAAGTGCAGGGTGAGCTTCTCCCAAGCTTTTCTCACCTCCCGTTCCCTGGGAGTGCCAGCTCCCAGCATCCCGTTGTAAGCGAGCGTTTCTTTGGATTTCCTGAGAAATCAGGGAGCTGTGACCTGGAAATCAGCCTGGCTCGGCTGCAGGGCACAGCAGATTCCGTCTGCCTCGGGCGGGATTCCTCCTTCCCGGGGCTTCTCCCACCTCCCCGTGATCCCACGGGAGTCTGCTATCCAGAGGGTACAAGCTCCAGGGAAAAATACGAGGGGAGAAAAAGGCTGTGACCAGGCAGAACATTCCCGAGAGGGCTCCTGTCCTCCTGCAGTGGGAGCAAGCACAGGGAGAAGGGAAAACTGATCCTGGGAGAGGAAAGGGCTGAAGGGAGCAAGCAAGGACCCAAATTCGGGTGGTTTCGCTTCAGAGCGGGTCAGTTTTGTCACCATCCTTTGGTGTTTGGGGCCGTGCTGGAAATGCTGTCCAGTGATCCATAAAAAAAGCAGGAGCGCTGCTTGGCACAGGGATCCCCGTTACTCCCTGTTCCCTAAGCACGCAGCTGGGAATGACAGAGAACTCATTGCAAAAAATCCTCCCAGGACTTTTTGGGCATTTAGGACTCTGTGAGGTGTCCAGGAGCCTTTGGATGCCCCTCCATGCCTTAGGCAGGGCACCTTTCCCTGTCCAGCCACCTCCTCGCCCCTTCCCCAGCGTTTTCCCGGGAGCAGCCGCATTTCCCAAGATGTCCCTGTGGGAAAAGCCGGTTTCCATGACGAATTCCTGCCGGCTCTCCCTGCAGACAACCGCTGCATGGACAGGAGGTTCCTGCCCAGCCGTGCCAAGCAGTTGGTGGCCCTGGCCAGTTTTCCTGGAGCCGGGAACACCTGGGCCCGGCACCTGATTGAGTTGGCCACCGGCTTCTACACCGGCAGCTACTACTTCGATGGGTCCCTCTACAACAAAGGTGATGGGGGGACACTCCTGGGGTCCCCATCCCAGCTGGGGACAATCCTGGTGGCATCCCGGGGGGCTGCAGGAAAGGGGGAGCAGAGCTGGGTGCGAGCCATGCTGCTCCATGGGGTGGTTTGGGCTGGAGTGTCCTGGTGAGGGAATTCCTTGCTGGGAGGGTGGGAGGTCCTGGGAGGGGTTGCCCAGAGAAGTTCCATCCCTGGAACTGTCCAAGGCCAGGTTGGATGGGGTTTGGAGCAGCCTGGGCTAGTGGGAGGTGTCCCTTTCCAAGGCGGTTGGAATGAGATGAGCTCCAAGACCCCTCCCAGCCCAAAGCATTTTGGGATTCTGATTGTAATAACCCGCCCCATTCCCAGTTCCCCCAGTTTAGAACCGCTCACAGCAGTTTTATCTGGAGACCTTGGAGGTCTCTCCTGTTATTCCTTCACCCTTTGAGAGGAAATTCTCCCTTCCTCCTCGGCTGTGGTGGAGATGGGATCTGTACCGGGGGTACCCACATGGTTAGCGGGGTTTATTCCCTAAATCCCCATTTTCCTGACTGCACGGGCAGCACATTCCTTCCAAATTCCTGCCGAACCCAGCCTTCCAGAGAGGGAGGTGCTCAGTGAGGGAGCGCTGGCCCAGCCCCCGGGGTGCAGCAGCATCCCAGGGAGGGGAGCCCCGGTGGGAAAAGCCTTGGCTGGGTTTTGCTGAGCCACCCGAGCGTGGGCTCCGTGTTCGTTCCCTGCCGGAGGGGCCGGGAGGTATCCAGGCAACCGGCGGATTTATCCATCTCTGAGAGCCAATTACACCTCTCTCATTGATGGAATACAGCTCCTTCCAGCTCGTTCCTGCTCCAGGTGCATTCCAGGGGCTGGGATTGATCCATGTTCCATGCAGGAGCTCCTCTCTGGACCCCCGTGGCATCACCCCCACCTCGGGCTGATCCGCTGCCCCACAGGCACAAGGATTTTCCCTTTCTTTATTTATTGGGAGAGTTTAAACTCTGCTCAGGGAGATTAAAACCATAAAATCTGCCCTTGACTCCTCAGAACAGGCACGAGAGCCGAGTGTGGCCGGGGAGGTGTCACCCTGAGGGGCCCCTGTGCCTGTGAGCCACCCACTCATGGATTTTATGAGACTCGTAAGACGGGAAAAGAAATTATTTCCATCTGGGAGAGGGATGCAAATCCTCCTTCACGCCCCAGCTGCTTTCATCATCCAACTGGATTTGGCAACCTGATATCCCTGAGATGTTCCCTTCCATGGAACCATGGGATCATTCGGGTTGGAAAAGCCCTCTGAGGCCGATCCAAACACTCCCCACAGCGCTGCCAAGGCCACCGTGTCCCCGAGTGCCACATCCACACGGCTTTTAAACCCCTCCAGGGATGGCAGCTCCATCAGTGCCCTGGGCAGCTGTGCCAGGGACTGACCACCTTTGGGGTGGAGATATCTTCCCTGATATCCCATCCCAACCTCCCCGGCACAACTCGAGGCCATTTCCTTTAATCCTGTCCCTGTTCCCTGGGAGCAGAACCCTCCCCTCCTGTCACGGAGTTGTGCAGAGCCACAAGGGCCCCCCTGAGCTCCTTTTCTCCAGGCTGAGCCCCTTTCCCAGCTCCCTGTTGCTCCTCCCATTAATCCCAGCTCTGTCCGGGCAGGGTTCAAGGGCGAGCGGGATCACTGGAGGAGTGGGAGGACCATTTGCATCAAGACCCACGAGAGTGGGCAGAAGGAGATCGAGTCCTTCGACTCGGCCATCCTGCTCATCCGCAACCCCTACAAGGCCCTCATGGCCGAGTTCAACCGCAAATACGGGGGACACATCGGCTTCGCCGCCCACGCCCACTGGAAGGGCAAAGGTAGGGAAGGAAATCCGCTGGGAGAGATCCAGCCCGGCTGCTGGAGCTGGGATGTGGTTGGGAAAGCCCAGCAGAGTTGGAGTTGGGTGTCCACGGGGGAATCTTGGGCTGTGCCACCACTTTGGGGTCACCATGGCCATCTCCTGGTGTGATCTAAGATGGTTGAGGGTTCCCACGTTGGGTGGGCTGGGACAAGATGGGACAAGATGGGATAGGATGGAACAGGACAGCAGGACCACCCTGCCCTGGCTGGTCCAAGCAGGGATGGGCATCTCCTGTCCCCAGTGTGAGCACAGGCAGTGGTGGCAGCCCCCAGCCCGTCCCCATGGTATCCGTGTGTCATTTCCGTGTGTCCGGCTGCTCCCAAGCCACCGCCTTTCCCACGCGCAGGCGTGCGCCGGAGGCTGCTTAATTACAGCGATTTCCAAATTGCTGTTGTGGGATTGACTCCATTGGAAAGAGTTAAAACGTTTAGCTTGATTGAACATCTGCTACCCTTAATTCTGAGTTTATTTAAGGGGAGCTTTGGCTGCCGGGGCCGGGATGTGCCTGGATTTCGTTATCTCCATGTGCTCGCGGTGCTGGGGACAGCCCGGCCCTGCTCTCCCCATCCCATAAAACCAACGGGGTGTGGTATCCCCCACGCCCTCAGCCTTGTGTCCCTGGGCTCTGTTGTCCCCACTGTGGTGACGTAGGAGCCTCTTGGATGATTTTATCCCCATCCAGCTGTGGACAGAGCACCACAGGGAGCCTCCTGAGCCTTCCCAATCCCGACCCCCTCCCCAGCCTGTCCCCCGTGTCCCCGCGGGGAGGGAGATCTGGAGGGGACTGTTCCCTCCGCCCCAGCGCGGTCTTGTTTGGATGCGCTTCAAAATACATCACCACATTCTTTCCAGAGGATGTATGGAGTAATTAGCCTGTGGGTTAATTGTCAGGTTGATTAACCGTTGCTGGGAAAGATGCAGATTTTCCATCGCATGGTTGGTGACCCCATTCCCAGCTGGAGAGGCCCCTGCACATGGAGTATGAGGGTCCCATTCCCAGCCTTCCCTGCAGCCCAGCTGTCCAAATTATTTCCATCTCCCAGGAACTAATTTTGGGGCAAATTTGGGAAGAAAAACAAACCACTCCCTCTCTCCAGCCTCGCCCCCAATGCTGGGGGGTGTTTTCCCATTTCCCCCAGCCCATTCCCAGCCCTGCCAAGGCCAAACCCCTGTTTGGTTCCGTGGCATTAATTTTACGACGCCCCTGGAGCGGCTCCAAAGCAAAGTTTTATGTGCTGTGATTACACAAGGTGAATTGTCCTGGAGCTGCCTAATGGAACACATCCTGTGTCTAACGATTCCTCGGGGAATTAAATCCAGCTGCTAACCGGGCCTTGGTTTTGCGGGGAGGACGCGAGGAAGAGGGAGATGCCCGGAGCTTTAACACGGCTCTGCCAGGGGAGATGCGGCCGATTATTGATGTTCCATCATCCCTTTTACCGCCCAATTTGAACGGGAGGATCAATTAGCCAGAAGGATAATTGAGAGATTCCAGCAGGGGTGGGAGAGGCCACAGCAATGGGGGGGGACACCCACTCACAACCCCCTCTGCTCCTCCTCCCCAGAGTGGCCCGAGTTCGTGGCCAACTACGCGCCGTGGTGGGCGACCCACACGCTGGACTGGCTGCGCTTCGGGAAGAAGGTGCTGGTGGTGCACTTCGAGGACCTCAAACGCGACCTGTTCGTGCAGCTGCAGAGGATGGTGGCCCTGCTGGGCGTCCCCGCCTGCGAGGACAGGCTGCTGTGCGTGGAGGGACAGAAGGACGGCAACTTCAAGCGCTCGGGCCTGAGGAAACTGGAGTACGACCCCTACACGCCCGAGATGAGGAAGGCCATCAGCGGCTACATCCGAACCGTGGACGCGGCGCTGAAGCTCCGCAACCTCTCGGGGGTGCCCGAGGATTATTTCCCCAGATGATGGTGACGGCGGCGGGGACCCCGCGCCCTGCGTGGCCAGGGGTGGCTCTCGGTCCTGCCCCCGGCCTCTGCCTAATTCCACCCAGTGGGTGGCTCCTCTTTTAACCCTCCGTGTGCTGCTGTAGCTGTTGATCGCTCCCTGCATGAGCCGCCACAGGTCCCCAGACACCGCTGAGCTTCTTTTTTGGCCAACCTGGGGACACGGGTGCCTTCCCCGCTCCTGCTCCGGCTGCCCCAGCCCTCCTGGGATGTGCAGTGGGACGTTGGTGTCCCCTGGGGCTCTCCCGGGGACGCCGCGCTGCTCAGGCCGTGCCTGACGCGCCCGGAGCTGAGCTCCCTGGCGGGGGTGTCCCCAAAATCCCAGCCCTGGAAGGGTTCCACTCGTCCTCGGATGGAATCTTCATCCTCTCCAAGGGAGGATGGACCGAGGGCGGGGCAGCGTGCGGGTGCTGCTCCCGCGGATCCTGCCTGAGGTCATGGGAGCGGCAAGGCCGTGCTGGGTGATGTCCCCAAGCGTGGTGGCTGCGGCCCCTTGAGCCACCCTGCGGCTCCCTGAGAATTCCCTGGAATTCCCCAGCCACAGCACCAGGCAAAGTTGCTGCTCCAGCCCTTGGGTGGCTACGGGAGCTCCCCTTCCCTGCGGATGCTGCTCCACGATGGGGGGGATGTTTTCCCTGGACAGAGGAGCAGTCGGGACCCACGAGCTCCTCCAGGCCTCATTTCAGAGCCCGCAATCCAGAACAGCTCCCCAGGAGCATTTTTGGGCTGCCAGGAGCAGTTTTGGGGCTCCAGGGGCAGGGTCCACGCTGCAACCCCGCTGCATCCAACCCCAGTGGGGGGCAAACCCTGGGGCTGAGCTTTGGGGTGTCCCAAAGCCAAACCAAAGGATCCCACACACCGGGAACGTGCCGAATTCCGGGCTGGCTTCGTGCACAGCTGCATGTGGTCCCTGGCTGTCCCCTCATCCCCCTCGTGCCGCCCTCCCTGTCCCGGCTTTGCCCCAAAGCAGCCCCCCAAAGCTCCCGCCCCGCGAGACCCCCTTGGATGTAGGTGCAAAAGCCATAAATCGTACGCAGCCTTCTCTAGAGTTAGAGATTTCACCAATTGGCTTTTAACTCTCGATCCTGACAGAAACGCAGGCACAGGTCGGAGCCAGAGGCCCCGCTCGGTCTCTGTTCCAAGAGAGAAGAAAACTCCCTGGAGAAAAAAGGAGAATTTCAATAAAAATCTATTTTTCTAAGGTGTGTGCGGAGCAGAGCGGGGCTGGGGGGGCTCCCGCTCCCTGTTTTCTTTGAAGGAGGTGGGGAATTGCCTTCAGAGGGAGTTTTTAACTCTCCCCTTGACACACAGCTGGAGGTTTTTTGGGATTCGTGGCAGTGGGAATCGAGGCTTCTTCACTCACGTTCTCTGTCAGTCAGAACAAACCCCCAGGGCAGCCCAGCTTTTTGGGGAGAGGTTTTGTTGCTGCTCTGCCTCCCCGTGTGTTTGTGGGGCCACCTGAGCACCCCACACCCATCCCAGCCCAGGGATGTCCTCTCCCCTTTAATCCCATTAACTCATTTCTGTATTTAAACCCATTAATGGGTGTTTAAATCCCATTAATGTAATTTCTGTGCTGACAACGCAACCAAAGCGGCTCCTTTTTGGAAGCTTTAGCACCTGGAGAGCGTCCTCACAGCCAGATTTAATGGGATGCTTGGTGGGAACGGGAAGATTCACTGCAGGATTTATTCCTGACCTTCCTCAGCACCGTTGCGAGAGCTGGGTGCAATTTATTCCTAATTTCTAATCTGGAGTTGGTGAAATTCGGGGTTTTTTCAGCAGGGATGAAGCCTCACATCGGGCTTGATTCGTTCTGACAGGCCCCGGCCGCCAAAGGGGCAGCGCTCCCTCCCGCCCCTCGGCAGTAATTAACCCCCCAAAGCCAATTAACCGCCGAGATAAAACAATTAAGGGATGACATCGCGTGCGGCGCTCGGAGCCTGGGCTGCACCTTGGGAGGAGGGAGGGGAGGGCGGGGGGAGGACCCCACATCTGCACCAGCACCTCCACAAATCCCACAAAAAAAGACCGGGAATCCCCCGGCCACCAGCACTATCAATTGACCTCTTCTTTTTTTATTTTTTCCCTTGGTTTTATTGCATGGCCATCGCTTTTTTTTTTTTTTTTTTTTTTTTT